>WBMZ01015617.1:0-29284 GCA_013400975.1 Atrichornis clamosus
GAGTGCTGTGCCCAGCTTTGGGCTCTCCAGTCCAAGAAAGATGAGCAGCTACTAGAAAGAGGCCTGGGAAGGGCCACAAACATGGCAAAGGAACTGAAGTCTGTCCCGTATGAGGAAAAGCTGAGAGAGATGGGGCAGTTCACCCTGGAGAAGAGAAGGTGCATGGGGATGTCATCACTGGTTGTAAATACCAGATGCAGAGACTAAAGGAGAGGGAGCTTGACTCCTCTTGATAGTGCCCTGTGACAGAATAAGAAGCAATGGGTACACAGTGAAATGCACTGCATTTCATGAAATTCCAGTTAAGAATGGGATGAAACCTTTTTCACTGTGGCAGTGGTCCTGGACTGGGCAATTGTCTGTACATTTCATCACCATCACAAGCCTTCAGTATCCTGAAGAAAATGAAAGCAGAATTTAATCTTCTTCCCTCTGTACATTTCATCACCATCACAAGCCTTCAGTATCCTGAAGAAAATGAAAGCAGAATTTAATCTTCTTCCCTCTGCCACCTCCCTAGGTACATGGTGGTACAGAATTAACCTATCAAAATATGGCAAGAACTATCTACTGGGCTCTTTACACTTCTAATAACAGCTGTGATTAACTTCTCATCGATTACAGATTACCTTCTACAAAATATGGATTTAAAATGCACTAAAACACAGAATGAAGCCAAATTACAATTCTTGGATGGCAAGCTGAATGTTTAAATGAAGTTCTTAACAGAAAATGATGACCAACATTCCTCTTACCTCAGGTTTACCATGCCCTAGAATTGGTAAAATAAACATTACTTCACTATGCACTGAAGTTTTTCAGAGAACAGAAAAAACAAAACACACTAACTCTGCAGCAATATCAGATATATCTATTTAACTTGTTTATATATTCATCAGCCTATAAAAGAGAATGAGAGGCAGAGCAAACTAAATACCAGCAAGTGTTATAACAGGTAAGAATGCATGTGAAACTGATATAAGGAGCTCAGTGTAGGGCATGTAGGCTCATTATTAGATAAGAAACTGAAAACTAGTGTATCAAAATTCCTTGCCATGTTTTTGCTTTAATATATTTTATTAAACCAGTCTATATTAGGATTTTTCTCAATCCATTAGCTTTTTGTCCTACTACTGTAGCACATATCTCCAAATACCAGTACAACTTGGAATAAAAGCACTGACTTGCCATGAGCCTATCCAGAGGTAGGCTAGATGGTCAAGCTACTGATCCAAGAAGTATCTCATAGCACCAAACATTGCACTGACAATAAAAAATATACACATTTGGGGAAAAAAAAAAAACCAAACCTAACAAACCAAACAAACCACACTTTTTCTGATTTTATTCTGAGATTCATGTTGTTCTGCATTAAATAGGACTAATACAGAACACGAAAAAAGTACAGCACAGGAAATAGCAGGAAATATAGAATGAAAGGTGTTTGGTATTGCAGAGCATTATTATCCTATAGCATTGAACACTAAGAGAACTTCAGAACCAAAACCTGTGTTAACTTGTGTAAAAGGAGAGACAGCCACATACATCCATGGTCTTTCTCCGACACTCATACACCCACATAGATCCTCCAGCCATTCTCTGAATCTGGGAAGGTAGTATGACCAGAGATCTGTGTGGTTGCAAAGCATAAAAGTATCATCACTTCCTTGGCTAGGTGACTGCACTATTAACATGTTTATACCAACTTGTATATACTGACACCACCACAACTCCTTGGCACTACAAGGTGGGGAACACGTGTTCAGAAGGTTTTGTCTTTATCAGTAAATAGTTATGGATGACTCTCAACATGCCAAGTGCTCTTAAACCTCTTCACTATGCTTTAGCATTTTTAAATCTGCATAAAATTAAATGTGTGTTAGCTGGCAAACTTTTTAAAACACTTTCCTGTTTTAGGTAGTGCAAAGGCTGTCTAAAAGGAGACAGAAGGGTTACGAAAATCTCTAGAGAGAGTTACAATGCAGTCAGGATTTGCCAAAAATGCTGATCTTACGGAGCATATAGATTCAAAAGGCATCACATTGTTATGACAAGTTTGCTCTTACCAAACAGTATCCTTAGTTTAGCTCTTTTCCTTTTTTTATTAAACAGAACACAACAAAGAATATGTATCATTTTATCCTTATTCCTTTTGGGGGCTGTAAAAGATAAAAGGATTGTTTGAGATCTATATGCCTTCTTTCAATAATTACTTTCAAAAGTAATCAGAATTGCCATCAGCCAATTGTTCCTTATGTTTTGACAAAAGATCAGGATTCTGCTTGTGAGAGACTGACAATATGATGTGCTGCTTATTCAATTTTCCTGCCAAATGAATAAGAGATATTTTCCCACAACACTGCAAGAAGATAAAGAATTTCTCTAGTAATAATGTCTAATAAAAGTAATGAAGCTTCTAAAGGAAAAAAAAAAAAGGCTAGCTTTCTGTGGGAGCGGCCCAAAATTGGAATAAAGAGTTCATTAAGAGTAACACTTTGAAATTTTCAAGACAGTCAGGTGATCAGATTTATCTCTTCATAATCACCTCATCTAGGATATTAAATTATCAATATTTTTAACTAGGGATTTTAGGTGAGTGTAAAATCATATTACTGTGATTTTTACTTAAAAACTACAAAATGTATTCTACTACTGATTTTTAGTCCATTTTAAAAATACTTTTATCCAACCTGAAATAAATGAAATTGCTATTGAAATTTAAAATCTTTAACTTTACATAAATATCTTTTTTGCATTTCATGCAAAAGAACATTGTGTTTTATACCTTTCTCTCTGATAAGTCTTTAGAGCAGATTTGGTTTGGCAGAGATAGAACTGATAAGAATGAGCCAACGATTCTCTGTGATATCCTAGTTGCTTTTTAATCTATGAAAAGTCTACTGATCACACAGAACGTGCTGAAAGAGTGAAAGAGATTTCTGCATCAACTCTGTATTAACTTCTACCAATTCCATACATTTCTATGTAATGTTCCATCCCCACTAGCAGCTAGCCTGAAATCTATCATTAAACAAGCTGGTATCAGTTCTGTAAGTTGGCAGGCAATGAAAACCAATGTTAGAAAATTCAACCACATTTGAGCCAAGAGTATTTCTGGGTTAAAAAAACCACCACATCTGTACATTTTATATAGTGACACATAAAAAAATAAAAGGCTATAAATAAGGATGTGTAAAAGGAAATCACTATATGCAGTTCTTTCATTTATGCTTTGAAAAATGCCTTTCTATTTTGATCTATTAACTGTCAAGAAGAAAACTAACATAAATATGTTCTACATTCATAAATATGTTCTTTGGGGGAAAAAAGAGAAAGAAAAACAAACAAACAAAAAATGTCAACAGCAGTACCTTTCCATTAAGAAATGCAAAAGTCATTTTTCCTGGCTGTTTGACAAAGTAAATTGAAGAGGGGAAATGAGATGTAAAAGAAAAGTAAAAAAGGTCAATAAGAAATAGTATTGACTATTCTAATTCTACATTAAACACAATTTATATAGATTCAGTACTGCAAAACTGAAATACTGCCATCAACTCTGCTCTTAAACACTTGCACTAAAAAAGTTTTCTATGCAACCAGATAATTAAACCATTTCTATCAGAGAACTACCTTAATATAGTACTTAACTTAAAGCAAAATAATCAGATTTTGTTACATATTTCCATCATTTTAGTAGATCTTTTCCTTGCTTGCTGCTTGTCTAAAAAGTCAACAATAGTTCAATTAAACAACACTTCAGATTCTGTAATAGTTTTAATAAAGAATCACAACTTGAGAAACAGAATTGAGTTCAATTTTCATGCAGTGTCCAAATTTCCAGGTAATTCCATTTCACTTTGAAAAATTGACGAAGGAAGATAAATCTTTGGTTGCAAAGGCTAAAATAGAAGATCTGCCATCTTGATGTTCAATTGTGTGTATTCAAAAATAAAATTATACTCCCTTGCAGACTTCCGTAAATTTAGGTAATACAACTCTATGTTCTGACATGCAGGAGCTTTCTCTCCAAGTTCAGATCTGGCACTCTAACATGAGTATACTTCATATTGCCCTCATGAATCATCACTGTCATTTCATTCAGGCAAAAGCTGTAATTATGTCCTTGTGTTAACATGTTTTTAGACAAACATAAAGACTAATGTTAAGTCACATATCCTTATAGCAGGGCCAACAGGAGAAGAAATTGTAAACTATACAAAGCATAGAACTGCGTATAGAAACATCGTCATTAAAGGATGGAAATGACCACAGAATTTTTATTTTTCTCCTAACTTTATTGCCTTATTTCCTGTTAAACATATGTAAGTGCTGTAAGTCCAAATCCTAGAAAATAGCTTTTAGAAGTTTTGTGTTCAGCATGCATCTCTGAATACTTAATAGGGTTATTTTTTATTTATATTGCATGTGATAAGACCAAATTAGATCATTAAATTTTAACATTCCATGGAGGAATGATAATGGCTTTCTGATGATGTCAGAGTAGTTAGTATACAACTTTTGCATTTACTTTTCCAGAGTGATCAGCATCTTATTTTATTGCGCAGATGTCACTCTACCAAATTATTATCAGATTGTTCCATCTTTAAGTAGATAATTCTATCCCATATGTTTTGTAGGAATTAAGATTCTTGCACTGGTACATACCATATTGCTCTCTGTTACTAAATACAGTTAGAGAATTAATGCTTAATAGACACATGCAGTGAACACTAAACTTGCCGCTGGGAAGGACGTGACACAAAAAGGGGAACATTACTTGATGTTCTTTTCAACTGTAACCAACCTCTTGGAAAAGAACTAGTAATTTAAACTCAAGACTTGTATATCATGAAATCACATCAGGGAAGATAGGAGGACAGCGAATTAATTAATTGATAAGTTGCCTCTGTCTTCTGAGAAAATACTAAGATTCTTCAGCTTCTGTTGACTGAGGATGGAAACTGAGGATGCACCATGCCTTGCAGAATCAGAAGTTTTGTGAAGACAAGGAAAGTAAAACTGGGCTCAAGAGAGGCATAAACAGAAGAAAAATCAAGTCAACCAACTAAATCACTATTACTACCTGGGTTAGGAACACTGTGTTTTCATCCAAATTAATCACAAGCATATGTGAGGTTTTTGTTCTACATGAAAAAAAGAAGTAGTAGGATGATCTTTCTAAAACTACGTGCCTATCTTCCTGAAATCATTTTTCGCTAAAACATTTACTCAGCAACTAACCTATCTTCTACCATTTATGCTAAAAAGACAAAATGATGCCTTCCAATTTCTTCACTGTTGCAGACAGATACAGAAGGCACTTGTATGGATTTATTGTGTGCTATGTCTTCTTTTTCAAGGACAACATTTTCATGGAAGATGTCAACTGCAGTAAACAGAGTAGCTAAAAAGGCCTACTAAAAGTCCACATTCTTCGTACAGTATTGAGTTAAATGAAACATCACTCAACAAAAGGCCTAGAATTATCACAGGAATCCCCACAAATAAGCTCTTTTGTTAGGTACCTAGCAAATGAGGTCTGCATTGTGAGGTTCATTTCCTTCTAATGTTTATTTCTTTCAGGCTGATTATGGAGGAAGTTCAAAAAATAAAAAGATACCAAGCAGTATACTGCAAGTACAAAAAGCTATCTATTTTTCCAGCCACAGGTTTTAAGCAGGTTAAAATTTTATTAATGCTCCATTTCTGGGAATCTTAACAAGCAAAATTTCAATTTAAATTACGTAAGTGGGTCTAGTGACAAAATGAAAGCAGAATCAAAATGTCTATTCCTGTTGCACAAAAAGCAAAAGCTTTTATTTTATGCCCTTTCTTGTCCTTCTGCTTTTGAACTCAGCACTCATGTCTAGAAAAAAAAAAGCCTAATTCATTCCTATTATAGATTTGCAGTTCTCATTAGTATCCATAGAATTACATGTATGTTCTATGTCTTTTCCCTCACATGACCTACCCAGTTGCCCACTCTAATATTAGAACAGAAAAAAAAATATATATGTTTTTCTAAACTGTTTTCACAGATTCTAGTCTGGAAATTCACTTCCACTAGGCATAGAAATTTAATTATGATGCTAGCTTAAATATATTCACAGATTGCCTAAGTGGGTTTTTTTTCTATTTGTACTGCGATTAACATACTTGGAAGGACAATGTTTCTAAACCCACCAGGTCTGCAACAGAGCCACAATTCTGTAACTCACAACTCAAGTACAGTTTGGTGTCCTGGATCCAGCCTATATGGAGAAAAATAGAAAGCTACAATGCATTTACACATACAATTACTTGCTTCTCCCATTTCTGTACCTTTGCTACCTCTCTCTGTGCTAACTCTGCTCTTGTCAATAAACCAAGGGGGTTTTTTTCTATTTGCTTTCAAAGAAGATTCCTTCTTATCAACAACGTGTTGAATTAGCTTTTCAGAAACACGAACATTCCAAATTTCATAGTCTTTCAGGTTAGTTTTACTGTGGTCTTCTACAATGGCAGTAACACTTTTATATCTACTACTACAAAAAAATTGGTACTGATACTGTCTACAACTACATTTCTTTTGTCATTTCTAAGAGATGAGGTCCCAGCTGTCACCAGAGGTTCACGTTTTTACATCACTGAACAAGCAAATGAATTGAAGCATTGACATGGTGCTGGTTTGTGTAACCGTGCCAGAAGCTGTGCCATGTCACTCTCCTGTCACAACAGTATCACTAAAGACTAAAGTGACATTTTTCTCCACATTTGAGAAGATACACCAAGGGGGTGACAGCTTTGCATAACTTAGAGATAACAATTTAGTAAAAAGTCACCCCCTGTCATGGTTTCAGCATTTTAAAACAATGTTAATTAATGTCCTCATCAAACACAATATATTAATAATTTTCAAATATCCATGATGCTGAATAGTAAAAAATTACCAATGAGACAATCCCATTACCATCGCCGACACTCTCGTAGGTCCAGTTTTCATTTATAGCTTGAATACTTGTGCTCAAGACTTCCTACCTTTCCAGCTGACTTTGTCTGAAACCCTATTGCTCAAAAAATTTTATTTGTTCAAGTACCATTACTAGATTTCTGGGAAACATAATTTTCTCCAACTATTTTATATTTGAATAAAGTGAGAAGCAGGTAGTAGATTTGTAATAATTAAAAGGCAAAGGAATCTGTGTCAATCTTCTCTGCTTCAACTGAAAAGACCCTCTGAGAGAAAGCTCTGATGTAACCTGAAAGTTCATGATTCTCACAGCCTGCTAGCCAACAGAGGAAACAAAGCTTATACCCATAACCAAGCTCAAACTATGCACTGTAACCAGCCAGCCTGACGGCAGGCCCTTGTTTCAGAATCTGTGACCAGCAATTCAGGCAGCCTTTCACACCTCCTTTAAAATGAAGAAGGTTTTAACTTTAAAGGAACAAATAACTCTGAATGAAAGATAATGTTTAAACAATGAAACACTGCCCATGGATATCTGTTTTGCACAAGCCTATTCCAGATGCCTAAGATCTGCATGCAGTCTCAATCTCTGTATCTGCCTGTTTTTCTGCGAATAATTCTCATTTTCCTGACAATACTACTTTTCTAATCATTTCAATTGTCTGAATTAACGTCTTCAAGTCATTGCATGAAAATGCATCATTATGAGCTAGGCTTGGAATAAATGTTTTCTCAATTAAGAATGCATGCATTGTTTCTTATCCTGACAACTGGGAGATTCAGCTACATCACCATAACAATAGCCTCATCGCAGCTTCTTTAACAGACTTGCTACTGAATTGCAGTATTGTGTATGCAGCAACACAGTCACGTGGACCATAAAATGGTACAGCCATATTCCGTGTTTAAACACTTTCTTCTCTCCTCATGTGAAATACACAGTGACGTGCAGGTAGGTGTACAATGTTTACAGTACTACCATCACCCAGGTGATGTACATTATGAAAGTTACCAGTTATAGGTGATGGGAAGACTTTAACATCATTTACAGGTCAACAGCACCAGTTAATTTCCGTAATTTTACGCAAAAACAAGTACTCCTCCACAGATCAATTAACTGTCTTCACAGGACTTTGATGGCAATTTTGAAATCAAGATTTTAAACAAACAGGGAGTAAAGGTGATGTGTATTTAAATACATCACATTCTCAATAATGTTAAAAATACTTTCTCAAGAATGCTCTTATCAAGTTTGTAGAAATTAACTGTTAATTGATTAGAAAGCCGACGGTGCATTTTAATATACTAAAAATTATGTTCTTTCTTACAAAACTCAGGTACGATATCACATTACTTTAATCCATGGTCCCAGTTACAGAAGAAAATGACAGATCTGGACTTACTTGCACCAAGAGGTACATTACTGAGAAGTATTTATGCAGACAAGTATTTATGCTACAGAAATATTTGACACTATGTCATTTGTCGTGTAACAGAATATAAATTAAAAAGGAAATTGCAATATATTCAAAAGTCATATTCCATTTGGCCTGTCTGTGTCTGCACCTTGTCTCAAACAGCAAAAGAATCTACTGTTAATCACTACTGTCTTCAAAGATACTCATCTTGACACAAAGCATGGCTAGGAACTAGTTTAGACTCCAACTATGAAAATGTTTTTAGAAATGGAAGACAGACATATTTTATTGATTAAAAAACATAGACCAAAGACATTTGTACTTCCTTCCAACTTTAAATGCTCAAACTTATTTAAAGTCACTTAGAAATTTCCAAGCAGTATTTTCTGTTTCAGGAAACCATCAATCCATCACACAAAGGAACCTAAACACATACATATGCAAACTAACTTCCTCTTCAGTATAATAGAGGAATGTGTCATCCTACTTCTTCACTGAAAGTGAATGGTGCTGCTCAGAGAATAAAGTTATTTTCTTAAACACTCCTAAAGGTATTTGTAACTGTCATCTGTAATAAGGTAAAATAAACTGACACTATTGGATATATAATAAAAGTTGATCACCTACTCAAATATGGAAGAATGTAATTTTTTATAACTATTTAGTGTACAAAAGTAACATCACTTGTATGGACACTATGAAATACTGGCAATAAATAAAGGTAAGGTTATTAACATGAAATATTTGTTTGATCTGCTACATATTAAAAAATCTTATATTCTGCTCACCTAATTTTAAATGGGCATGGCAACACTATTAATGGACACTGCTAGAGTTTGCTAATTAACACACAGATTGCGGAAAATACAATATAGTACCTGGCATGCTTTACTGCCCCAGGTGTAAATTATCTAACAACAACAAAAACAAGCAAACAAAAAAACCAAACAAACCAATAAACAAAGAAATCCCAAATAATAAAAAAACCACACCTACTCCTACTCTGTCATCCCCTTACTGCATTTTGGAATACTGATTTATTCTTAGCACCTTCTGCTCAGATCACACCTAGATAACTGTGTCCAGTTCCCTCCCTTTAAGAAAAATATAGATAAAAAGGAATGAATTCAGCAGTGGCTCATCGAGGCAGTCAGAGAAAAGAGTATGAAGAGACTGAGTGAGATGAGCACAGTCAGAATGGAGAATGGCTGAGATTGTTTCGGAGGGGATGAAGAGCATCCCTTAGCTACTTGAGAGGTTACCAAGAGAACAGAGTTAGAATGGTGGATCACAGAAGGGAGAGAGACAATCATTGTTCACTGAAATACAAGTGGTGCACATGGGAAATAAGAACAACATTTTTTCCCCAGGAGGACAAACTGACAGTGGAAGCAAGGCCCTGAATTACTTTGTGATCCTATTAAACACATAAAATAGTTGACAATTTCATCTATGTATCTTTACATGACAGGCCTATATCAGTGTCTGAAAACAATAAACATATATTGAAAATAGTAACTTCCACGAGGTTTAAATGCCAATAAATTTTCCCCATCAGTGATAATGCAAGGTGAATTTTGAAACTCCTTAGTTATGATACGCATTAAACTTTATAAATGACACTAGTTAGCAAGAGAGGACAAACTAAAGAGATTGGTTGTACTCCAAGATAAAATTCAAGAATGATTGTTTAACAAATCCACAAACTTAAAGAATTGCATATTCTCAGAGGACAAAGTAAGAAATATTTTTCTCATAATACTGATAAAGTGCCAAATCACAAAAAGCAAAAAAAAAAACCAAGAAAACTCAGCAGGCTTTCTTAGAATACTTCACTTGACTTCTGAACACCAGAAGGTGTTCTGAGGGTTTCTCCTGAACTAATTTAAAACATCAATGCTGAACATCAGGAAATTTCCATATAAATGAAATGCTTAAATGTAGTGGTCAACATGCACTGAGTATAGTTACAGTAAACTTGAGTGAAAAGACATATGATCTTTCCTCCTACATGGAAGATTTTTATTGTCATGCCTTCATTTTTATGTGCAATATTAATGCAATTATAAGTTGCTCATAGTTTTAATAGTCATTTAGTCGGATACTTTGGATTCAAATTAAATCTTTAGTTATACACTATAAGTAGGCTTTCTTTTGATAAAGTAGTTATCCCTGATATATTTAAGCTTTCTTATTGCTCATTAGACTTCATGACTACTTAGAGCAATGCAGTCCCTTGCTACTTAAAAGCTAACATATTCTAAGAAAAAACAGACTGTCTGAAGAAACGAGCTATCATTAATAACATACAAATTCCATAAAGTGACTCATTATGTGCAACTGCTGATAGGGTTATACCCCTGTTCTCACAGAGCATATTCCACCATAGGACTTTGTGGCAGCATGACTGAACTGAACGAGTACCATTTTAACCATAGCTATAAATGCACACCAAGAACAATGATGTTTTGAATGTGTTCTGCAGCCTTCTGAGAACAACACAAGGTACAAGGGCTGCTTGTTGCCATCAGTTGAACCATAAGTTTGTTTTAAATGCAAATGAGAACAAGAACCAAGAATAGTAGAAAAGAATAAAAAGTTGACCTTTTCTCCAACCACAATCTTTGTACATGACACTTATATTTTTCTTCAGATTCACAAAGTTTGCTGAATGAGTTTCTCAGGAATAAACAACTATAATAAATCAGACTTCTCACATCTAACAATTCATGGTTCTTTCAAAAAAAAGCATTAGGTCTGAATCTGGGCATTTGTTGTGTACACTCAGACATGTTTAATATGAAAATACCAGACTCCTTTAAACAGCTTTTAGCAGTAAAATATACAGAAACATTAGCCTTAACATTTTCCTGTAGCATAGTGACATCAATAACAATTTTATGCACAGCATTCATGAGGTTCTTTAAGTACATAGGATTTTTGAAAGTCAAACCAAACAGACTAGGAAAAGAGAGTAATAATTACAAAGCATACGGGGGAAAAAGAATTATACATATATGTTGCTGTTCCTTTCCTCATCACTAACTCTGAAGACAGCTTTACAAACATTTTGTAAATTTATGCTACATAAGCTGTTGACTAAGATTGCAATTAATATCAAACTTACTATTTTCATAAACCAGATTTTTTAATAACATAAACCAGAAACTTCAGTGTGTCTATATAGGAAAAGAAGGTACAATGGCAGCTTATGTTAACGTATCTGTACTAACATTCATGCACAAGAACAAGTTTAAAAGAATTTTTAAAAAAGACTAGGGGATCACTAGTTAAAAACCAGCACAGCTATCCACAGCTAGGAGAAAACATTTCATTTCTCAGGCATGTTAAAATTACAGAAACATCCACAGTTAGGAGAAAACATTTCATTTCTCAGGCATGTTAAAATTACAGAAACATCCACAGTTAGGAGAAAACATTTCATTTCTCAGGCATGTTAAAATTACAGAAACACACTACCACTTAAATAAGTACACATGTGCTAGCACAGGCTATGATCAACTTTCGTTTTGCAGTTTGACATGTGCTACAAGCCAATGCTCATGAAATTTAATGCCCTCAATACCCCAAACCTCACTACAAAACAAGTCAGTCCATAAAGTGACACTGTTTTTCCCACAGAATATGCTGTAACTTAATAATCAACTATGGCATCCAGAGAATTGCAGTTATACTGCATTTGTCCCTAAGAATAAAAAGGCTATCTTGAATCCCCAACATAATAAAAACCAAAGCCAAAAGTAGCATAGACATAATGTCATATTTTCAAATGTAAATGTGACAGGCATTTAAGGAAACACAGATTCCAAAATGAAATATAGCGGGGAGATTAGCAAAGCCACTGTGATTCAAATAACAGTGAATTCTCCAAGGGTTCAAGCTTATCTGAGTCTCAGCAGCAGCATAACACAGCTAAAGTCCAAATCACAGATGCATGGATTTTTAAAGCACTACAGCAACAGATATATACTATTAAATAAATCATCATCATGAAAATGTAATTTCTCAACACAAATTCTAGATTATGAACCTTTGCTTCAAGATTAAAAGTAGCATAAAAGCAGAAACTGTAAATGGTCTAAATAGTATAAATCACTGCATTGTGTGCCCATGGCACCACGGTGTTGGCAGGGGGAGCTGCAGGGGCAGTCTCCCCGGGGAGAGGCCAGAGGTTGCCCAGTGATGGACATCACCCATTCCAGCCGGTCCCACAGTCCCTGGGACATGACTGAGCCCTGTAGCCAAGATGGAGAGGACAGGGCAAAAATACGCTTAAGAAAGAGAAAAGCTAGCAGGCAATAAGAGAAGGAGGGAACAAAAAATAGAGTGAGAAAGAGGGGAGGGAATACCAAAGTCAGAGGAGGAGAGAAGAAGGTGCTCCATGGCAGAGCAGATATTTCCTGGCAGGCTATGGAGAGTCCACACCAGAGCACTCAGAAGCTTGAAAGAAAAGTGATCTGTGGGCAAAGTCCACAGTGAAGCAGAGGAAACGTAAGAGAAGGAAGGAGTGGCACAGAGAAAGTTCCTGTACACTGAGCATACATCCTCTTCTCCTGATGACACTCAGGGAAGCAGAGGGTGAAAGGATCAGGATTGAAAAGTGAAGTTGAACCTCAGAAGTAGAGGAAGAAAGGTGTTGTTTTAAAGTTTGTTTCTCCTTACCCGAACATATTTTAATTGGCAACAAACTAAATTAATTTTCCACAAGTTGAGTCTGTTTTGCCCACAACAGCAGTTGGTAAGCAAGCAACAAGCTGAGTGGCTGTTTGTTTTTCAGCCAAAGCCAACCCATGACAACAGGGTGAGCTGATAACAGGAAAACAAACTATACAAGGACAAAGGCACTGTACTGTTTTCCCTCACACTTAATAATATTGTGAGGAACCAATTTTCCTTGTGGGAAAAATATTTGTAAGTGTAGCAGACAGTGCTAAAATTCTTAGTAAGACACAAAACCTTAAAACTCCCAAGAAACTGGAAAATTTTTCCAAGATTACAACTGACAGTTTACTCTTTTATCCTGCTAATGGCAAATTTGTTTTTTGGGGTCTTGTTTCAAAATTATATTGATTTATGTGATGTATACTATTATATGATACTACATTTAATGCACATAAAACATTCCAGGCAGAAATCTGTGTTTCATTGGTAAAAAAAGTAGGAAAATCTGACAGCTGACTCAAGGCAAAAGGATTTATCCTGAGACATTTTAATCCACAAATTGAATGTCCTGTGATATGGTCAGTCAAATTAATATTGTTGGGAAAGCTGGTCATTTGAACTATCTATTTTTAACATTGTTATTGTTCCATTGTGAAATGGTTTTGCCCTTTATTTTATTGTTATCTCTTCTTTGGTTATTCAGATTATTTCCTTTAAACTTGTAAAACATCTAAATCATAAATGGACTTGCGTTTTGTTATGCTTGAGAGTCAGTCAGTGGGTTCCTACCGTGATTTTTCACAATGACAATCACGCACACATCCTAAGAAGTTACAATATCAAGGTTTGTTTGCTTTTTGTTTCCATAAAATCAGTAGGTTTCTGATGATCATTCAATTTGTCATAATTCTACAAGCACTCCGCTCCCAAGAGGTGGCTTTTTATTAGGCAAAGCACAGGGATTTTACAGCTTCTCACTTTACAGAATGATATAAAAAAAAGCATTCATTTTCCTAAACATAATAGAAAACTTGTTCAACAGAAATCAGCTCACACCTTTTTTCAGAGACTGCCTCACTTGACTCTTCAACTATCTACTTATCCAATTAAGCACCGTTGACAAAAGCACTGCTGAAAGCTATGAAAGAAGCCGTATCAAATCTTCCTTGGCAACCATGACATAGGCCATGAAGGATTATCACTGGGCTCCCAACAGCTATGCAGAAAACCCATGCTGGTTTTGCACCAACATTTTATTAAAAGAATTTTCATATTCTTATTACTACCAGCCTGTACCCACCCAGAAGCCACAGTGATGTAAGCTACGACACAGGCAAATTTCCATTCTACAAACTTTGCTCATGGCAGATTCAGAAAAAGCAAAAAGGCTAAGTTGCCAAGAGCTTTCAGCACCTTGCATATGCTGCAGCTCTCACTGCTCCTGCCAGCTGTACAGCTGAACCAGTGATAACGCCGGTTGGAAATTTTAGAGTAAACAGACATGACTCCAAAGGGATAATACGAAATGAGCTTCTGGCAAAATAATAAGATAAATTTAAAAAAAAAGAAATCCTAGTAAGCTGAATGTGCCATAAAGAGCAGTAATAGTTTTGTAGTCGTATCTTTGAGGGAACTCCTGAATGTATTAGGTAGCATACCATGTTCGTAAGCAACTATGTGCCAGGCAGCTTTCACACGTGTTTTCAAAACACTGTAAATAAAGAGTAAGTGCCAAAGTCATTATCCACATTTCCCTGAGCTAAAGAATATCAGGCACATGCAGTTACTGTTCATGCTAATGATCACTGCTGTAAGATGGAACAGCAAATAAGCCGACTTGCTTGGCGTTGAGAAAAATATTTTGACTAATAATTTCTGCCTAACAGTAATTTAGCTAATCAAATGTATGCAACAGGCCTTTTAGCACCTACCAACTATGCCTTGCAATAACCTTTCTGAACAATACTGGGAAATGATATCCTTTTATATCTTGTAATTCATAAATAGAACATTTCACTCATGTTAGTCCGGATGAACAAGTACCATCAGTACAAACAGATTTTTGTACATTTGGCCATGACAAACAGAAACAGATGGGAATCCACTTTCTAGCTACTATGTAAAAGAAAAGAACATATGTAGGTTTCCTAAAACATAGTAAAGAAACTTTTTAATCAATGTTGGCATTTGCTGTACACCAGTCTCTCTTACAAGATTCAGGGTTAGAAAATGTACTATAACACATTATTTTCATAGACCAATTTGTTTAGTCTTCCTACAAAAATGAAAGCCAAGCTGGATTCTCAGCAATTTTCAGTAGTCTTAAAGACCATAAAAGTCTGAGTATGGAAAAAAGAACTTGAGTACCCAGCCAATCACATTTTGTGAAGCATACACAGACGAACTGTTAGGAACCAGAACATAACACTGAGCAACACCTGAAAAAAGGCTTTAGCGAGGATATAGGAGGTAACATATATAGGGGAACAAAATAGGAATATTTATATTAGTGCATGGGATGTGAAAAAAATTCTTAATATACAGATACTAGACTAAAATCTGTTCTTTTCTGAAAAGTGTCCTTAAAGATAAAGATACACAGATATATGTATCTGTGACAAACTGGCCAAAAATGTTTGTGATGATAAGTTAATTTTTCTCATATCTCTCATAATATTGAAACAGAACAGTTTTAGGCAGAGGTATTCCATGGCATTTCACAAAAGAATCATAAAAGTCATGGAATAGCAATCTTTAGACTGAATGTAAATTTCCATGTTGAGAAATTTAACTTGAAACACAGATTTAAGGGAAAGAGAAGAACAAAAAATTTGAGAAGTTCTCATAAGCAGAATATTAGATGTGCTTTTGCCATATAAGAACCAATTGAGCAAAACTAGAAAAGTAAAGCACAGAAGAAGAAAAGATGGCAATCTTGCCTTGTACCAATATTAAAAGTTATTAGCGTAAGTAATAAAAAAAAGTTCAACCTGATCTAAGTATGCTGGATTTTCTCACTGTTCAGAGTTAACTTGTTGTAAACAAGTAGAGCATGTGTTGATTAACATCATTAAAACCAACACTGTACACTTAAAACACTATTTTCATCATCAGACTCGAGGAGGAAAGGAGAATTTGTAGAAACAGCATTTTTTAAAAAATCCAAATCTCTACCTCTTCATCTTCATGCAGCAATATGCTTCGCTTTTTTAAACAAATAAGAAACCAACATGATTTTTTTTAAAGTTTAAGGAATATACAAATCTATTTACAGCCAAAGGATAGAATTAAAATTTTAGGACAATGGATGGATTATATAAGTATTGCAAATAGTCCTATTGGTATTGAAAGGCAATCAGTGCATCACTACATTGATAAGGTAAAGGCAGAGACTAATCAAGCCTGCAATATTTTAATTACAACATTTTCAGGGTAAATAAAGAAATCATTTATATTGCTGAGATCCAGTATTACTTAATAAGCAAAAACTAAGAAATATATGGAGAAGTGAAGGACACCAAATTAAGCTGACAAACTCCTTTAAGTTAAAAGGAGGTTTTTAATATACTTGATAACAGATACTCTCTCCTCAAAAATTGCTGAGTTGCAGAGACAGGACTAAAACCACAACTTGAGCTACTTAGCAAAGGAAAATTGTTAAGGCTTTTTTAAAATTACAGACAATTTAAAAATGACAATTAATCCTATTTACTGAAAGAACAGAAGGCTATTCTCTGGCACTACAATAAATGAGGTATATTCAACCTTTTCACAACAATATTTCCTCACTTCCCTGGTACTCTGGTTTAAATCAGGCCAGAGTTTAACTCAGTCTGTCTGCTGCTCTTCACTAATTTGCAAAAAACTGTTTTCTGGAACTTCTCCGCTTTAACATGGGAATAGATACCACTGGAGTTATGATTTTCTTTCTGTGCTTAACTCTGAGTTTTAGCTCATTCTTTTTGTATCCTATAACGTGTCTCTTTTTTCCATCTTTGTAATTAACATATAAGGGTAGCTGGCAATGTTATATTTTTACCATATCTGAGATAATTTACCCAAGCTGGTTAAGATGAGATAACAGAAAAATATTAATCATAATTTGCAATTTAATAATATTTTTCTGACAAAAATCCTGGTATACAATTATTGGGAGATCTTGCTGAGATTTAGTACCCAGAAGAAAACATGAGATGAATTCAGCAAAAATTAATTTGAAATTCTTAAAACAAAGTGTAGAAAAAACAGAGTGTAATAAATCTTCCACAAATTAAGAGGATTCTATCCTACAGAAATCTTATAGAGAATTGATATATATTTACAAACTCTGTCAGCAATTTATTGTATAATAAAATTTTCCAAAATAATAACTTCCCATAATTTATGTGCTTACTAAATAACCTTTATCTGCTATCAACAGCACAAATTTCTCATAGAGAACTTCCAGTGAGAGCACATGCAGAGACAGATAGATACATACGTGCACAAGTTTTTAAAATTCCACACACTTTGTGATTCCATAGCTCTTAATCTCTTGGCAAGAAATTTTTGAAGGAAAAATAAATCCAGCTCTATTTACGCTCTACCAGATCACACAAAGAATGTGTCTGGTTGTTACCTGCATTTGAGTACAGGTGTCACACAGAAGTGACTTGTACACAGGAGTAGTAAACATATTGCATCTGGCAACCTTCAAATTCTCTTTATTCTGGATTGAAAAATATTTGTCAATGCTGTTCTAGGTACTACACAAGCTCTTCAAAATACCTAATAATGGATATTTCATGAGCAGATAGCCTTCCAGTAAGAAAATGTTTTCCTAAAAGGTAACATAAATCATCTTTCATGAAACTGAAATATAACCTCTTTTGTATCATATTTTGCTTGGACATAGAGAACAAAGGAATAATATTGTCTTTTAAAGAATCTTATAAAAGGTTTATAATCTTATAAAAGGTTCAGTCTTCCCTTTTCCAGACTAAGTAAACCAAATTATTTCATTACTCATGTAATTCTTACTATCTACTACTGCCTTCTACTACTTTCTCATTTTCGTACTAGCATTTACTGATCTCTTCTACCCAAACTGGAAAAGAGTTCTCTGAAGTGAGGCTTCATCAGCTTCAGGTGAAATAGTCAATTCATATGTTTTCCATAAGAACACTGTTGTTAATGCAAGATGCTAGGAATTGAGGAGAAAGGTGAAGATTTTCTTTACTTGACCAGTATCAGCAAAACAGTAACTAGAGAAGAATTTGTGCTAAGCACTAAATTCTCTTTAACAAATTCAATACATTTAATACTGGGTGTGTACAGTAAAAATCGTGTATTTAGAAAATGTCAGAAAATGTCAAATTTCAATTATGTATTGTCAGGATAAAGCAACTGCTGTAGTAGAAACATTACTTTGAGCTGAAGCTTGCAAGTGAATATATATATTATGTTTTGTTTATACGTGAAAGTATTTCCCTTATTTTTTTCCATTTTCCTTCTATGTCAAAAGTACAACCAGTGCTACCCACTTCAGAATATTATCTTTACCAAAAAAAAGCATGCTGATGACAATACAATTATTTGAACACAACACAACAAATTGGAAGCAAATACTGCACTGAAATAGCCAACTTTCCCAACACAAAGGATCTTGGTTATTCATTTCCTGAGAAACTCACAATTTGTGAATGTTTGAAAACTAAGGAAGTCACATTCCTTTGTCCCAGAAAATTCTGTTTGGTTATCTTTGCTTTTCCTCAGGAAAATTGTGGCAGTTGAAAATTACCTTGTCAGCCAACACCGCAGTCTCACTGGAGCAGGGAGTCTGCTGAAGACACTCCTTCATCTAATGTCCAAAACCAGCAGCTCAGGCCAATAGTCCCCTAACTCCAGGACTATTAGAAGCTGGCAGAGTAGCTCTAACTCACCTGCTGTCAGAAAAAAGTAGTTCTTAAAGCAATGCCTAAAACCCACCCTCTCTGCTTATGACCCAATTGTGGGAGGAGATCACCTAATTCCAGAGAAGAAATCACAAAGGAAAGCAGAAAAGCTGAGAAAATGTTATTTTTGGGAACAATGGTCTAGTGACCACAACAAAAGCCACAATGCCTTTAGATACCATGTCATGGCACTGGACTTGCAACAAGGCAAGGTGACAAACGTAAAAGGATACCTGGTATATCCTAATTTTTAATGTTTCATTTGCAACTAAAAGAACTCTCTTGTAGCAGAGTTATTTTCTGTAAATGTGTATTTAGGCATATTTTGCCTATAATGAAGACTACTTTATCTTCTAACCATGGCAATTAGTCTCTATCATAATTTATTTACCACTCACATAAATTCCTGTATCCTTAGAATAAAGCTGGTGCAAGATCATTTGACATTCTGCCTAGTAAGACGCAGAAAGTATATTCTTTGCATAGCGTGACAAGAAACAGGTAGGTTGGAAAAACAATAATATATTCATGAAATTTTTTGTAGATCAATATAAACTTGTGCTAATGCACTGGCCCAGATTCTACTCTGTGCTTGAAAGATTCAGAGGAAATCAGAAGATTAAGTGACTTCAAATGATCACTATTTCTTATGCATTTCCCTTTCTTGTAGCTGGAAGCCAGTTGCAGAATAATAACTATTGTACTCTTCAGGCTGTTTTTATTCCTGTGACAACAGTTTCTGTCAGAGAGCTGTTCACTGACAGGAACCTCCAAAAATTGAGAGTCTCTGATTCCTTGCCACACCTGTCCACTGCAGTGGCTCCACATCATCCAAGGGTTCCTTTATGTGAAATAAAAACGCTTCAACTGGTGTAGTCTCCCAGGCTTCCTTTTAACATGAGAAAGTGGGATGAAACAAAGGAGTTTCTGGATATGGTCCATTACCTTAATTTTAATAATTGATACTTCTTAACAATGTGGAGATAGTATTACACCATCAGATTTTATCAACTTCTCCACCTAATAAGTGAGATAAGGTGGGGAGCAGAATATTTTAAAAACAGTTTTCAAAACTAAGGAAAATAAAGAAAGCTTGGGAGTAGTTTCTATGACGGTATAGTTTTATGTACAGATATGTTCAGAGAAAGGAAATTCAAAAGTGGTTAGACAGAACTTAGTATCTTTTCTGCAGCTCTTGATGTTGCATCATTCCAAACTCCTACAAAGCTCCACTGTCTGTCATCTATATATTACATACTCTAAAGCTAAATCAATCTTCAGGATTGATTCCAGCAGTCTAGCAGCTTAAGGATACCACTAATGCTGAAACATCAGCTATTTCTAGTATTACTCAAGTCTATGGGATCTGGCAGAAATTTAGATGCTGTAATGTCCACTCACTAGAGGCAAAAAAAATCAGAACTTCTAGGTATTAATCACAAGACTACTCAGAACTCTTCACATTGAATAATTTACATTTAAAATACTGTTTTAACTACTGTTTTAAAATAAGTGTGTGAGCAATTCCCCAATATTAATGTAAACACCTTCCAAGACAGAGTTCAGCTGCAATAACTAGCGTAAATTACTTTGCAAGTACTTTAGTTTTAGTAGCTTATAAAGCAGCTTGTGTAAGCTTAAAGACAACCATTTGATTTTCAGATCACACTCTTGTAACATCCAACAGTGATGTATAAGACTGTTAGAGAAAGAACATTAAAAAGCAATTAGAGCTCGATCCTGCTAAATTCTCAGCCGCTCTGGAAGGTGTTGAATGCCTTGATGCTCCATTTGAGTGTCTTGATGCACTGGTATGTCTGAGCTCAGACTGTGTTCATACAGATGCATAAATAAACAAAGACTGCTTCCCCAAGATCCGCGTATTTTTACAAGTTCTATGTGAACATCATTGTCAAAAGCATGTTTTGAAAAGACAACATCACGAAAAAAAGTCTTAGTATTTTATTAGATTAGCTGATGCACAGAAACAGTCTAGGTTTTTAGCTCATTTTAGGGTGGGAAGAGGGAAGGATGTTGCTCATTACTTTACTTGAAATAATTCTGTCATTAAAGAAAGACAATGCCAAAACACTAACACATAACCTCTGTCAGGATTCAATTTTAAAGGTTGTGTTTGATTGTCTTTCCTAAAATATTTAGACACATTCCTTATAAAATAAAAGCCACATAAATAAATGCAATGGGCGACAAAAGAAAAGCACTGAACTTTCCTTTATATAATAAACTGAAAACATATTCAGTTTAACAATTTTCTTCAACGAATCTCTTAGTAATTGAAAGTGCATTGTTTAGGCAAACTTAAAGACATTTAAAAGGTTACAGTTATATTTTAAAATGGTAACATTAAAATAAGGCAAAAGTAAGATTGCCCAGTAGCCACTCCAAAGATTGTCTGACAATGACAACAGATTCACAGGCAATAGAAAATAAACCACTTTATTACCCACGAACAACACCAGAACTATAATTGGACCTACTGTTTGCCTTTTAAACTGCACTACCATATTCAAAACCAGCTAGATTCTGCTTGGTAGTATGTAGAAATAGATCTGAATCTAAGCAAGTATTCTACACTGTTAACCAGAAAAGCTCAAATAAACCCCAAAATACTAGATAAGATTTTATTTTGTAGTGCTACCTTATCCCTGCTATGATGTTTTATACTGCTGAACTACAAAAGATGAAAACATACTCCTCAAAGAATACTATTGTAATGTTTAAGGTTAAAGTTAATTTACACGAGTCTAATTTCTACACAGGAAACATGCTTTTCGGATATAGATGGAAATTCCAAATACAGCCACAACATTGTACCTCTGGTTAATGTGATAACAAAACCCATACACAAAGGACAAATATCTGTAGTTAATAAAAAGCATTAATATCTGATGTTCTGAATAGCAAAACAAAAAAAATCAGAGAAGAAACTTTCTCCACATATATATTATGCCAGTATATTGAAGGAAAGAATTCAACAGAATGGTTACTATAAAGAAACTGCCACAAGAGAAGAGTTTTCAAAAAGTTTTAACATAATAAGTATTCTGTACTGCAAGTAACTCATTCCCCTTTCAGGAGAACAAACTAAATACTAACTCTGGAATTGAGAAGAACTTCCCCTGGAGCTGTGACATCCAGTAAAGACAATTAAGTTCTCTAGAGTGCTAGAAAGGACTTATAAAAGCTTTAAATTCAAAAAGTATGGGGAGTGCCGAAGAAGTAAGGGCAGGAAACCCAGACACCTATGGGTGCGTGGTTATGCATCATCCATGACAGGACACCTTTGCAATGGAATTCTCTCCCACAAAATCAGACTCTCTTGCATGTTCCTACGCAGTTTAGATCCATGAAGCTTGCATCACCCTTCTCCTGACGCAACACATGCATTTGAAGTCAAAGTACAGAGGTATGTTTTAACTTCATCTCCCAGCCTTTCACATGCAATTGTATGAGAACAAGAGGACAGCTCTGAGCACACCTGCCTTGCAGAGGAGTCTGCACCATCAGATACAAACTGTGGCCATGTCTCAATAAAACAGGACAGCTGATATCTCAATAAAGTATTGCTGAAATCCCTTTCTTTCCAGACCTGCTCTACTCTGAAACAATCTCCGTATTTAAAGAGCCTAAATCTGTGACAGGGAAGAGAAGAATACCTGGAGACAAACAAAAACATACAACACAGAGTTCAAGGTCTACTATGCAAACATGAAAACAAATTTCTAATCCTCTCCTTTCTGTGATTCTCCTCTTGAAAGGAGAAACATTTTACTCTACATTTCTTCAGGAAGTACTGAACTGTAAAAAGTGCAAAGTATAAGAAGGTCACCTTGCTGTGAGTGGGGATCAAACTAGCAAAATAATGGAGTCATAATTCAAACAGATTAAAAAATACAGTGTCTCTCAAGTGTTTTTTAAAACATAATTATAAAGTTTAAAAAAACTTCTTTTCTTAGCTATAGGAAATGTAATTGCAAACTTTTTAAAACTCACTCTTTAGAAACTAGATATTTAATGGTTGTCTGGACTAAGCATCTGACCTAGAAATGATTTTCAGAAGCAAACCCCAGCTGAGCTGCTGTGTTTACAATCACGATTACGATTGTCCAATTTTCTAAAAGCAAACACAGCCATAGAGTATAAATTTGTCTCCAGTGGGTATAAGTCCCAACACAGACTGAAGAAATCCTCTCTTATCCAGCCAGTTCTCATATCTTATAATGAGCCCCATCACACAGCGGAGTAATTAAGAGTTGATGTTATATAGGAGAACAGCAGAGGGGCTTACTCACGACACAGGTATAAGGCATCCATAATGAAACACTGCAAGAGAAAAGCTAGGGGGAAAAGGATTACTTATGGCCTTTATCTCAAATTACAGCAGGCTTTGTTTGCTAATACCATTAACTTACTGGGTCAATTTTAAATCTTGGAGTCTCTTTACCCTGTATAAATAGATTTCTCTTTATGCACAGAAATTGTATTTACTGTGACTATGATATACCACTTTATTGACTATATTCATGTTATAGAACAATTTTTTTTTAATCAGAGATGTATATACATATATAAATACAAAATTCCAGTGATGAAACGCAAGTCTGAAAGAAAGTGTCAGACTTTTTATAATGTACCTCTAAAATCATCTGGTATATAAAAATTAAACTTTGGAGTTTTCCTTGTTCCCAGGCAAAGCTCACATGGTAGAAGAATTTTTATATACTGTTAATTCCTAGAACAGAGGCTTCACAAAAAAACAGTTCCCAACAAAAGGTACAGCATGTATCATGATATAAAAGGCTTCAGTTTAATCACAAGCAGGAAAATCACACAAATGAAATATTTTAAAATGTTCTAGTGAAAAGCTAGAACACTTTTCAACACTAGTATGCAAGTCATACCATATTTCCCTGAAACTCGATAGTGAAAAACAACATTGCAACTCTAATTTCACATGGTCTATCCAATGTTACTTCTGTATGCTTCAATATTTTGCAGAATGGCCAAAAAGTACTCTTTCTCCACCTCCTCAGACATGAAAAAGTTTAAGCTTTTATTTTAGTTTCCTTTGTAAAAATGTCAGACAAGAATCTTGACAGACAGGACCAAGGAATCATCATCATCTCTTACATTGAGTACCTCATTTAGTAACCAAAGATGCTGCAAGAGTAGGTTTTTTACTCTCTTTCTTGTGATTCTCAAAATGAAATCTGGGATATAATTAGTATCATGAATATAATGTATAGACTCATAATCATCTGCAGCAGGAGGAAAACAGTGCTCAGGAATGCTGCTTTTTAAGATGCTCATAAGCAAAAGGAAAATTTCACAAGTTCTATATACACTTCATCAGAAAATATTATGAACTCACTTTGAAATTATAGTACAGTTTTACAATACCATACAACCTGTACAGTGAAAGTTTCATGACCTCAGGTACTTCTGCTTTCTATACCTTCCTGAAGCACACTTCACATCACAAATTTCTATGTGTGCTTATGTGCCTTGGTTTAAAATTCACACCAGAGTCTGATATATATAAAATATAAAACTAATAATTTACTACTAATTTATATCTATTTAACACATTTACTTACTAATTATTTTTTCTGACTTTTAAATATGTGATACTTCACCACAGGACACTGAACTGACATATTCATACTTCAAATGACACTGTTTTAATTCATGACTCTTGGCTAGCTGATGACCATCTTTTCATTTGCTGTCACAATGCTCTGTTTTCATGTAACATAGTTGTGTGGTAACTTCTATTGAAAATGTCAGATACATTCACAAGACAAGAGGTTTTTAATAAAGTCATGAATTTCACAAAATCCTGCACTGTATTTCAACAAATATTTCATATTTGCATCTTAATTTAGAAGTGATTATTTAATTCATATCCTTATATTTGACTGGCAAATACTTTTATAGACTTTTTAGGTTCAACCACTATTTTTTAATGACTGCTGAAGTCACAAGGTGATTCCATCAATGTCATTTCAAGTTGATGAGTAGAGCTGCTTAGAGAAAAAGGGACTTGCTATACATATAAAGATATGACATTGCCTAAATAAATCACCTTACTATACAATTTGAAGGTAATTTTTAATTTATGTAGAAAATCACATTTTTCTGGTACCTCCAATATTGGGATCTATTCTCTGATATTAAATTTAAATAAATATTAATAATTGTTTTTAAATCAGAGCTATAATTAGGACTTTTATAGGCCAAATACAGTAGTCACCATTCAAAATTGTCCTGCCTCTGATGCTACGTTGAAGATACCCTGTGTATCTACTACAACATCCTCACACATTTTCAGTGACTGACCTATGTGATGCTTCTAATTTCACCATAGATATGTCCTGGATTTTTAAGAGAATTCAGATAAAAACTTAATAGAGGCAAGGACAGTGAAATGACTAATTAAAATATCACTGTTTGCGGAGCTGTGAAATGAGAGAAAGCAATAAATAAAAAAATACTTCAGACATAAACAAAATTCAATTTTAAATATAAATACAGGCAACCTAATATTAGTTTTTCCCTTTCAGGTGCTTTAAGTAATTTCTTAATAAGATCAGTCATTGTCTGTTATTCATAAGTAACTTGATAAACTAAAGGAAACGACTCATTCATATTTTATAAGTACACAAACAGGTGGCTTTATTAAAAGATATCCTTTCTTAAGAAAGTCTTTGAAGTTTCCTTGACTTGTGTTTTAAGATGTGTATTTGTCTTACATTATAAACCATAAGCATGTCTCACTTTCTAGGTCTCAGTACATACTTAGGCGATGTCACTTCTGTATCTAAGGTTCAGCCCTCTCTTCTGGATGAAGCATTAAGTAGTGGCACTACTATACTATTATGCATAGGCAGTCCAAATGACAGCAGGAGTGTATAAAGGCACTGGACAAAAAGACAGATGAGGCCATGGAAGAATGCTCTATGTGGAGCATAGATGCTTTACTGAACAGAGTAGCTGTAAATCCTAGGCAGAACCACAGTGAAGCCTGACACAGGCAGGTACTGGGTGGAGTGGCAGCTGCAGGCAGACCACACCACAGCTGAGGAGGCAGCAGTGGCGCACCACAGAACTTAACCTGGCCTGAGCAGGGGTCTGTAGAAACCACAGAGAATTACTATTCCAGAAGGAAAATCTGTGATGAGAGTTCGAAATTCAGTGTTCTCTTGTCTGTCGTACCTCAACAACTAATCCTAGCCAGACTACTTGGACACCTCAGAAAAGATGCATGTTAAAGTCAGAGAATGACTGTAACAAAGTCAGTGAGTGAAATCTACAAAGACAGGCATGCAAATAAAAACAATTACAGTTAAATTTCTTTTTAACCACCTTCCCCTCCTACAGAGTCTTGCACTGAGCTTTTCTGTCACAAGAATGAGTAGGAAATACAATTATTTAACATCTACTTTTGCTGTCAGCACTGAAGATGATCACCTGAGTACTACACATAGGCAGAAGAGGACGTTTTTAGCATATCCAGTTCATTTCTGGGTTTTCTATTTTGCTGGATTCTGTTTTGAATAACATGTCAGCAAAGTCTAGTTTGTTTCACTTCTCAGCTCAATTGATATTTTAAGCTACACTTTCTAAAGGGAATCACAGCAAAGGTAAAGAAAGAACCACTTTTTTTTTTCTGGACTTGAAGCACCAACTAAACTTGTTTTGTAGACAAATCACAAATCAGCTAGAGGACTGGAGGTTCAAATTTAGTCTTCCATTCCTCAAACTACTAGAGGGGAGAAAGTGCCCCATAAACAAGTTGTGCACTAGGAATGCATACAGACTGTTCAAAAGCAACTCCTACAAGGTACACAACTCTCAACTGGCTCCAAAGGGAGTAGTACCTTAAGTCTGCTTGAAAAGGTCTTAGCATAGTCCCAGTAGGAAGGATTTTTCAGTGGGGTAGATGGGGGGAGGGGCAATTAAAAAAAAAAACCTTGTCGAAGTTTAGGACCCACCAGGATTGAAAGAACTTCCGCAAGGGGGAAAAAAACGCTGATCACAGTTTATTATAACAGGACCTCTAAGAAACTACAGCAAAAAGTTCAGGTAAAATGATACAGCTACAAGATTCTGGTGGAATCCAACTTAAAGATCCTGATTAGAACTGCCATTATTTTTAAAAGATTCAGACAGAAGCATAATCTACAAAATGTTAATTTCCACTACTTCTACTGATCATTTTTCTTTTTTTAATTCACCCTTTTAATGTAACTATTTTCTATTGTTTCAAGGGTTTGGTTAACAACAAATATATGCTCTATTTGCTGCCAATATGTGCTGCATAGAACTATTCCTCAAGATCTGCACTAAATGAAATGGCTGCGTACTCTCAGACACTGCTAAAAACAACAGCACTACCAAGGAGGGCAAAGCTACCCGGACAGAACACAGAGTTGGAGAGGAGGGAAAGGCACAGCAGGTGGAGAATCATGCAGCTGCACAACAGCTGCACAAAGGCCAGAAGGAGGGGAAACCATCAGGAAAAGAGATTTGGATAAAGGAAGAGAGAGCAAGTGGAAAAACCTGTGTCAGAGCAACAAACAGGGAAGGATGTAAGAACAGATGACCTCTGAAAGCAGGAACTGGTGAGTTAGAATGGAGAGAGAGAGGAGAGTGAGGAAGGAGACCAGTGTGGCTGAGGCAGGATGGTGTACAGCACACACACAGAGGAGGCCAGTGACAGACTGGTCTGTAACCACTGGAGTATTGTATCCTCCAAACCTCAGAAGAAAACCCAACCTATTTTTCACTAAATCCTCAGGACAAATACAACATGGGACAGAACCAGAATTTCGTAACTGTTAGTTGTGCATATCTTTGCAGACACTTCACAAGGTAAAGAATGTGCAGTGAAGAATAGGAGAATCAGAAATCTCACTTGTAAGAAAAGAGCACACCTATCAGAAGAAATCAGTTCTTTTCTTTACTCAGTCATGGAGTTCCTGTGTGACGGCATGCTAACCAGAAAATACACTTTTGCATGACCAGTAGCCAATAAAATATTACAAAAGGAAGCTGCAAAAGTGACAAGCTACTATATCCACAGTTTAAGTCAGCTAACTGTGACTCAAAGCACTGCAAGAAAATACTAAAATTTAAAATTCAAATCATTGGCATCTCACATTGAACACTTTACATCAACAAATATTTCAGCCTTTATACATTTTTAGCTAAAAGTTTCACAGTTGTAAAATGCAGATTGTAATATGAACTAATTCACAGGAGTATTGTGATTTTAAATTAATTTTTATGAAGTTTACATATGCAACAATGAAACTATTGCAAAAACATCTAGATAGAATTTTCTTTTTTCTGGTGCCTGATTTTAACAGTGAACAGTATGACTACACATTATATACTCTGACAAATAAGTGAACCTTGTTAATGGAGTAAAGTCTGTGGAAAAAAAATGCATCTGTTCATAAACTTAAAGATTACATAGTAATATAACAACGGTGAATTGAAGCTGAAGCGACCCCTAGTTTTGACAGATGAATTTTTCAATGCTTGATTTTGTAACATTTGCTGTTCTTTCACACTGAGTTTCTTGATTAGTGTAAGAATGGCCTACTAAGATGTTAACAGTTCAATTTTTGACTTCTCTAGACAACAGAAAGTACAAAACATCTTACTGTTATGCAGACATGTCAAAATACATGAACTGTCTGAAAATCTTAGGCTGACATTTTACAAGCACTTGTCTGTGAAACACTATGTAAAGGTATGTTTGATTTTTTTATCAGTATCATAGGTTCTTCATTAAAATACCTACTTACAGAAAAAACTATGAAAAATGAAAAAGAAAGCAAACTAAGTTGCAAATCTTACAGCAAAGCACGTCAATGAAAGAGTAACATCTTACAGCAGCTGAACTGTGTTATGTTCGCTAGAAGAAGTACTTTGAAATATCTTCAGTGCTTCTGAATAAGTGTGTTAGCAGTGATGTTTCAAGAAATTTAACCTTTTGTACATACAACCTTTTTAAAAAGAATCTGTACTAAGCTGGTTACAGATGTGGTCAAAGCTGACTGAAATCATACCAAGCAGTCTTTCACCCTATTGAATGAATTCAAGGCATCTTAATTTTAGTGTGCTATAAAAGAAATTTATTTTTGTTTACATTTCTAACTGCAATTCCTCAAACAGAAATGTGAAGTTGTGGTGGTTTGACCTTGGTTGGATGCCAGGGGCCCACCAAAGACACTCTATCACTGCCCTTGTGTGGTGGGTTTGTGTTCCTT
>WBMZ01015618.1:0-46761 GCA_013400975.1 Atrichornis clamosus
CGGCGCGGGGCGGGCGCGGGGGCCCTGCAGGGCGCGGCATCTGCCGCGAGAGGGCGCCGCGCACCCGCGGATGCGCCGGCGCTCCCGCACCGCCCTGCGCGCGCCCGTCCCAAAATCTGGTGTTGGGGAACCCGAGCTGGGGTCGGCGGCAGAGCTGTCAAACAGCCCCTCTAGTCGTGAAGTTTTCCAGTCCTGGCTCGGTGCGGAACGGCAGCAGTCATGCTTCAGCTTGGAGCATGGTCTTAGTCTAGGTGTACGTATTCCTTGGGGAAAACGTGGATTGGGTAGAAGTGGGTTTGAAATACAGAACTTAATCTAAAAGTCTGAGAAGGGAGCTTATAAATGTATCGAGGTATCTGAAGGAAGGGTGTTGAGGATGGATCCAGGCTTTCTTGGTGATGCCAAGCAACACGACAAGAGGTAATGGGCACAGACTGATGCACAGAAGTTCCACCGGAACATGAAGGAAGAACTTTACTGCAAAGGTGACTGAGCATTGCAACAGATTACCCAGAGTGGTTATGGAGTCTCCTTCCCTGGAGATACTCAAAAGCCATCTGGAGCAATCCTGAGAAATGAACTCTGGGATGACCCTGCTTGAGCAGGGAGGTTGGGCCAGATGACCCACTGTGGTCCTTTCCAACCTGACCCATTGTGTGATTCTGTCTGTTGCTGTAGGTGTGAGGCAAAATTAATCAATTGGGAGAAAGTAATAAATCTGGAGCAGTAAAAGACAAAGTTTCCACAGAAATAAACGTATTAATATCACAGATGGACATGTTTGCAAACGTATGTTGCTAATCTGAATTTGTCATTCTGACACCAAAAATAACACGAGGAAATAACACTGGATACTTTTGACTGATAATATAATACAGAATATAAATTTTGTTAGTTCTGTGAATGTTGACAGTAGGAAATAAGAACCAGTTTTCCCTTAAAATCATGCTTGCTGTCAGGCTGATTGCTAGGAGGGTACCTGTGTTTTGCCACATCTGCGCTGAGCTGCGTTGGTGTCAGGTGGACAGCACATGCTGGCCAACTCTTCTCTTGGTGAAGGCAGGCCTCAAGAGTCTGCCTGAGGGATCCCTTTTGGAGCCAGTGGAAGTTGGCACAGATTGGTGGTGAGAAGACAGTGACCCTTTGCCAGAGGAACTGATTTTGTATTGTAAATGCTGGGATTCTCCTAAGGAAAACAGAAGGTGTATGGTGCTTGGTTTAGTCTGGAGCATGAACCCCTATTTTTAAGGTGATGCAGAATATGTTTTGAATACTAATTTTTTTTCTTTGTAAATTCATTTTAATAGGCCGGGTACTGTGGCTCTCCGTGAAATCAGGCGCTATCAAAAGTCTACCGAACTTTTGATCCGCAAACTTCCCTTCCAGCGTCTGGTGCGTGAAATTGCTCAGGACTTCAAGACAGATCTGCGCTTCCAGAGCGCTGCCATCGGTGCTTTGCAGGTGAGCCTTGCCGGGGCAGCCCGGGGGTCCCGGGGAAGGCTGGGCTGGCCGGGGGAAGCGCTGGAAGTGCCACCACGGGCAGGATTCCCCGGAGCCCCCGGGCCGGGGCTCGGGGGGCTCCGCCCCGCTCCTCCATTGGCCGGGCTGTTTCCAGGGTTAGTTTGGGCTCTGTCTGATTGGTGGGGCTGCCGCGGTGGGCGTGGCTCACCCGGGTCGGGAGGGATGCGCATCTCAGCCTTCCCTTGCCCGCAGAGGATCTGGGGATGCCCATGGTACCCATAGGCTAAAATAGCGCAGGGACAGCCCCGCAGCTCCTTACACAGCCTGTGAGTGTGTTTTTGTGGGGGGCTGTTCGCTTGGGTTTTTTAATATAGTGCCCACCCCTCAATTAGTTAGGACAGTGCATCTTATTAAGACACTTAAGAAAAATGGGTTTCCTCTACCCTGGAGCTTTGCTGGAGGCTTTGCCTTTGGAAGCTCTGCAGTCGGAGAGGAAAGCACCGTGTAAAGCGGGTTCTGGAGTGTCCTAATGAAGGTCTTGGTGTCCTCAAACGCTCTTTAAAGAAAAACAGCTCAGTAAGCCACATCTAAACACAGTTAGGGAAATAGCTGTTTTCTTATGGTGTAGTTGATGCTAAGCACACTTTTTAATATATTAATTATATAACTTTAGAGTATCCAGAGAGTAAAATATTAATTGTTCTTTCTGGTCCAAGTTCCTGAATTTAAGCTAGGACCCCCCGCAAGATTCAATTCTTATCATGGGAACATCTCCCTCTCATGATAAAAGATGCTCCTGATTAAAGATAGGTCTTTACTGTTCTTTTAGCTGTTGAAAGATTCTTCCAGAACCTCTCTGTAATTGTAGACTGTCTGACATGCAGGCAAAATGGTCTCTTTCTAGTTAATGACTTCTACTTGAGAAAGGGCCAAGACATATGCCATGAGAGCCCATAAACTTGGGCATATGCTTAGCTTCAAAAGGCAGTTGTGTGTGTTTGCAGAGTTGCTGCTTTTGCTTTTAGTTATTCTTCATGGCAGTTCTTAAATCCTGAGGTTTATCTGTGTGTCTCTTTATCTAGAACTGCCTATTAAAATTTAGTAGTTAATACATTTTCAGAAGGCTGGTTTGAGCGTTCCTGATTTTCATTAAGGAATTGTTGGTATAGAACTTGTTCACATACTATTCCTAGTGCTTTCTGCTTGCATATTTGAAAAAACAACCTCAAAAAACCCAAACCAAAAACTTTTAACCCCTTGGGTACCGTGTTGTTTGTGCCAGCATGGTTTGTTTGGTGATGTGTTTTAACTTTTCATGTAGTGATTTAACAAAACTTCGTTAGGGGTTTCCATATCCTACTGCATATGAAATGACTTGGTAATACTACAGGCCTCATCTGCTGTAGTAAATAGTCTTCTTTCTTTAGATAATCATAGGTTTTTAAAGAGAATCTTTGAACCTAGTAAGTTGATTCTTCTAGTTCCTGGCAATGAAGTGGTTCACACAAATTCTTCTCTTGCATCTATTCTAGAAAGGGTGACCTCGACTTCCTTTGTTTGAGGGAGCCGCATCATTCCTGCCTTCCCAGCCCCGGTGTTGCTGTGTCCAGTACTGGCGTGCTAAGATGCTGCCTAAGAGATTGCTAGGTGTTAGAATTCCATGCCAACCCTAACATGTGTAAACAGTTGCTGTGCAGCAGCTAACTTAACATGAGTCAGGAGAATATTTAGGTCCAACTGAGCATCAGTCTAACTTGGAATCCTGTCTGCAGTTGTTCAGTAACAAGGAAAACCACTGTGGTCAGAGTTGTTTTCCCAGGCTGGCGCTTGTTCTTGTACTCCCAGGTGCTGACCCTCTGATTCTCACAGGAGTGAGGTGAGAACTTTCTGTGATAGGGGCATGTGCTATGTCCCCAAATAGGCAGGACATGCTTAGGCAGGAAGAAAGTACAGGAATAGTGCAAGTGTCTAATGGTAATTCTCTGTCTGGTGTCCTGAGTTTGATGTGTCAAGAAGTTCCTGAGCTAAAGGGGCTGTTCTCTTATTTCCTATAATTCTCAGTATGTGTTTTTCTGCTAAGTTTTGACTTTTGAATTAAGTGACCTCTTCAGTATCTGTGGCAAGGAGCTGTGTGCCTGAACTGCCTCTTGTGAAGGAATACCTGCTCTTCTTTTCCCTGGCACCTGCCAGTTTCACCTGATGGTCAGTAACTCTTACTCTGGAACAGGCAGCAAAGTCACTCAAATAGTGTAACCCAGCCTTTGAAAAGAGAATTTCTTAAAGAAACTAACCTTTTGATAAGATAACACCTTCCTATCTTGCGAGAGTCCCATTGGCATATCAGTTCCATTGTGTTCTGGAGGTTGTCTCTACCAAATGGCAGCAGTGCACTACTTTAGCCATAGAATATTATTTGGTGGTTTATAAGAAAATGGAGGCTTTTAGTTTTTGAAAATCTAAAACTTTCGACGTTTGTAATAAAGATCGAAACCCAAGCTTAATGCCATGTTACATTGTACTTTTAATTCTTAATTACCATTATTTTTTCCCGGTGCTCAGAAAGTGAAAATGTTCTTAACTCTTTCTTCCACACTAGGAGGCGAGTGAAGCCTACTTGGTTGGCCTGTTTGAAGACACCAACCTGTGTGCTATCCATGCCAAACGTGTCACAATCATGCCAAAAGATATCCAGCTAGCACGCCGCATACGTGGGGAGCGTGCCTAAGCTTCACCATGATGGGTTTGTCATTCTCGAAGCAAAATCTTCTTCCTGTTATTGGTAGTAATGAACGTTAGATATTTTTTCCATGGGGTTAAAAGGTACCTTAAGTATATGGTTGCAAGTGGAAAAATAGGGGACAGAATTGGGTATTGGCAAGTTTTCTTTCCATTTTCATTTGTGTGTGGATTTTTAATATAAACGAGGGGACATAAAACAATCAATGTGGTCAAAAAAAAAAAAAAGAATTGTTGAAACTTGTTCACCAAAACGACTTTATAAAAAAAAATTATAAATAAACCTGTCAAATTTTTCTGGAAATGCCAGCATTTGGATTTTTTTAAACAAGTAAATTTCTTATCAATGGCAACTAAATGGTGTTTGTAGCATTTTTATCATACAGTAGATTCCATCCATTCACTATACTTTTCTAACTGAGTTGTCCTACATGCAAGTACATGTTTTTAATGTTGTCTGTCTTCTGTGCTGTTCCTGTAAGTTTGCTATTAAAATACATTAAATGATGCTTGGTTTTAGTCTTGATTTTTAAATACTGCACACGGGTTATATTGATTGAAAAATGATCAGCCTTCCCTTCCCTTTTTCTCTTCAATGTGTGGTCTAATTAGAGCAGATCTAGGAAACACTGGGGATACTGCCTTGGCTGAAGAAGTGTTTGTATAAGGTTCTTTTAAGAATGTAAAATTTGTCTGCTCCACAGGAAAGCAAATTTGGTGAGTATAGTACCAGATAGAGTCTGGAGTTGAACTGAGCTCTCTAGGCTAAAGTGCTAAGAAAAAGCAATTTGTTGCCATTTAGATACCTTTATTGCTTGATTTAGAATTTTTTTAGAATTCTAGAATTTAGAATTAATTTTAGAATTAGAATTTTATTGCTGAATTTGGAAGCATTTCTGATTTTCATGTGTTTTTAGTATGGTGTAAGTGCTGGAGTGTAGTGGTTTGGGTTTTTCTGTGTTGAGGTTTTATTTTTCTTGGGTGTTTTTTGTTGTTTTTGGTTTTTTCACCCCTTTTCACGCTGTTAGTTTCTTGGTTTGTAGATGTTCACTTTTTGGTTGACTACCCTTCTGTTTCAGTCACACCCTCTAGCATTTTTGAGAGCTTAGCCCATGTGATTAGTTTCAGTTTGTAGATTCCAGTCAAAAAGACCCTTTTGTACCATTTCTGTTAGTTACAACTTTTCATAGCAGCAGTACTTGGACAGGATCACACATTTAAAACTCACTGGGTTTTTTAATATTCTTCTGCAATTGCTGATGACAGTCCACGTGAAGAACTTTACTGCCGAAATTATGTCCTATGAAAACTTGGGTTTAATTTTCCCCTTGAAATTTGTTTAGGGATTCCTGCAGACCAGTCTGGAAACAAGTTAAGTGCTGCACTTCTTGATAGCTCTTGCAGATAATGAAATGAGTTACACAGAAGATACGTAGGCCGTGAACAGATTTCACCTCCATGCTCAGGCTCCTGCAGAGCTTATTTGCTGCTAACTTCTTTCAAGATGTTTTGAGTGAGCTCTAAACACGAGTGAATTCGTCTGAAGACTTCCAAAGAGGATTAATAGAGATATATTATCTGCTTTGGTATCTTGAACAGAGAGCCAAAAATTACAGAATAAATCACATTATTCATAACTTGCTCGGCTTTAGTAATGAGTGCTGTCTGCCAGGGTTGTGCAAAGTAAAGTCTATTTAAATGGAGTAGCTTGTCACTGGGAAGACTAATGCTAGACTAAATGTGATCACATCCTCTTGATGCCAAGCAGTTCATAGCTATCAACTGAAAATTAAGGAAGACTTGTCTTGGAGCATCCAGAACAACAGAAATATTAAAGGTGAGCAACTGAGACTTAACTGATTTAAGATGTCACTTCTGTCTACTTGATAACAGCCCTGTTAAACTTGCTATCAATGCATTTCAATAGAATTAGCTACTTGTTTTGTCCTGTACTTCAGAATTCCATTTCACCTATCAGTCAACAGTGCTGCAAGCACCTACACAGAAAGGTAATTAGGCTGGGGTTTTTTTTGTTAAATAACCTGGAATTGAAGTATTGATAAGGAACTTAGTTTTTTTCTTTCTTAGGTACATTAGGAAACCAAATCTAGAGATTTTGTTACTCAAATGAAACACTGAGTTCGCTCAATTGGGGTGAGGAATATCCCAGTTTAATTGACCAGGCAGTTAAACTGTTCAAAGCAGAAGAAATCCTGATTGAAGATAAGGGGATCAGGAATCTGTGCAGATGACAACATTTCAGTGTGCAGTGCTATACCTGCAGCTTAGGGATAAACTTGGCCTTTTTGAGAGTTGTGGTCCCAGAGATGCCACATGAATCCTGTAGTGATCAGCTGTCTGTGTCTATATCAATGCCAAGAAAATTCGGTTTCTAAAATCGTTTACTTTGGGGTTTTTTTTTTCCCCCGTACCAATTCTGCTACTTCCTGGCCAATTCAGTCACAGCTGAGATTTTGAATACTAGAAACAAGTTGTGGTCATGTGGACATTCTTCTGTGGGGGAGTTTAACTATTGGGTGGATGGATGGATGTGAAGCAGCTCCTTGTTAGTAACAGTCATATTCAAAAGTTGAACATCTCTTTAAGACATTGTTTCATGTATGTCCACAGCTCAATTTCTGAATTACTTTAGTGAAGTCCTTTATAATGTTTATGTGATAAGCTGGTTTTTAAGTCTTTATTTTATATTTGTATGTCAACAGCTGTATTTACTTGCTATTTCCTCCAGAGTAAATACAAAACCTTATTTTAAGTTGGTTGCTTTGTATTAGCAGCACAAAAATCCAACTTGCTTACCAGAGCTGAAAATTAATGTAGTAGGAAATAACTTCAGACACAAGATGAGTCTCACTTGCATGGCTTTATCAAATTCAACTGGTAGTTCTTGAGAGCTTGACTAACGTGGAGCTTAAACCCAGCATTTCAGATTTTGTTTAGGAAAGTAACTTGCTGCATGTAAAGTAATATTAGTGTACCTGTATTTTAAGAGCTGCATCGCTGGGCTGTGTTCCTCCAGCCCCTTTATCCTACTGGGAAGTAGCTATCAGGTGATCCTAATCCAGGGACCAGAGTCCTTAATGCCTGCTCTATGACAGGTTGCAGCATCTAGTTGGAATTGGTAATGCCATCTGGATCAGCAAGGAGAGCTAAGTGTAACTGTTTCCATTAAAATGAAGTCCCACTAACAGTCTCCTGCACTGGTGAATTTTTGGGACGCGTTTTGTAATTCGGGGTGCCTGTCCCAGGACGTGTGTTCGTCCTTGGACTTTCAGGGGATCTTGTGACCACTTGGTGATTTGAATCTACTTTTTGATGTGACTGAGATCAGTGTGTCTCACATCCATACTCCCTGTGCTACTGTTTTTGGTCCATTAGCCAGGCAAGTGGACTCAGCATATCCACCTGGTCTGAAGCTCTAGAGCAGGCAGGAGGGCGGGACTGTTCACTTCCCTTGCAGTGCACACTTTAGATTCAGTTTCACAGTACACCTAATCCAAACTCTGCTACCAGTCCAGTACCGGCTTTTCCTGCCACACCTGCCTCCCTTGGGATTCTGCGACTGGTTACTGCTGTGTATCTTCTGGAGCTTAATTTTAAATTTTAAGGTTTAATGAAATACAGGCAATGTTCTGATCAAATATTTTGCTCACTGCAGTTTTAATTTTTACTCTAGCAAACAAACACACTTTTTTTTTTTGATCTTCATTGGAGTAAGGAAAAACACTTTCCATATAACTTGGTTTCAAAGGCTTGAATTAAGAGGAGGAATTCTAGCATCAGGATAGTTGTTATGGGTTTTTTTACCCTGGTCCAGATCAAGGGGATATTGGGGAGCTGTTTGCTCAGCTTTTACTTGTGTCTTACTCTCATGTATAATGAATCATCTCAGCCATGAGATGTTTTTGTGCTGAGTGGATGTTGCAGACTTGTTTGTGCCAGGTTGGCCCCTAAAGAGCCAAGTATTTTGCTGAACAGAAAGCCACTGTTTATGTTTTTAATTTTTTTTTATCTGAGGAGGCTTTGATCTTTTGACCTTGGTAATACAATGTCCAAAAAATAAGAAAGTATATGAAAAGCTCTACATCTGTCAATAGTAGTGTTAAAAAGGTACTGTTACAACTGCACAGGCTGATGTTCTTAATGTGAGCTACCTTTTTAATTCCCTCCTCCATGTCATCCTTGGGAATGTTACCTGTTACGTGATCATGACTAAATAAACATAGAAGAAATTATTTATTTTAAATGAAGAGTATTTTCTACTTCTGAGAAATGGCTGCAAAATGCTGAGGCTTAGGAATGCTCTTGTTGCAGCACTCCTAGGCTGGAGCTTTCTGAGTTTTCCTTCATGGTGATCCTTACACTCCCTTAGCAGCAGTAAAACCAAAGATCAGGACACTGGGGTAAAATCCCAGAAAAGACGAGGTTGGGGTCGAAGGCAGTGTGTGTGCTTTCCAAGTTGGCATCACAGTCACTTTTCAGTGGGAAATAAGCCTGGATTTTCTGTCCATCTCTCTTGGTAACACATTTGTAGGCTTGTGTGTAGTTCGTGGTTCGAGACGTGCGTTCATATTCTCTGCTGTATTGTCCCCTGCCAGCAGCATCCTCCTCATCTCCTTCTGGAGGCAGCTTATTACACACAGCAGGGTCTCTAGCAGCAGGGGTGCTTTATGTTACTGAAAGCTCCTGTGATGTCAGAAAGATTGAAGAAGTTTAAAAAAAAGAGCCTGAAAAAGGAAAAAAAAAAAACCCCTACAGCTCTGGAAACCACTTGTATCTCCTGATGGTGTCAGGACTGAGCATTCTCGGCCCCCTCCCTTGAGAGGAGCTGCCCTCACCTCCTCTTTTTCTTCATGTATGTGCTGTTTCATGGAAGCATCCCAGGCAAAACCCAGCTGGAAAATGTCTGTTGCCTATCCATCCCAGAGTGAGTGTGAGGTAATCCCACATGCCTTGGTGGTAAATGCTAACCCTTGGGTTTGCCCCTACTGCGCTTTGCTCCTGCACATTTGCTCTCCTCTCCTGCCAACCTAAATTTGCAAGAGATTTTGTGAGTTCAACTACTTTAATTTTTCCTCAGTGTCTGTTGAGTTGGTGAGGGGTATATTCTCCTTCTGCCTTTACCTTGTGACTGCTTTGAGGAAAGGACAGGCTGGGACAACACCTCAGTCATCAGATGAGAGATGCTCCTTTATTTTCCATGTCCCGGAGGAGCAGGAAGGTTGAAGAAACAGTATTTACAGTCCTTCTCAGGCCTCCCTCCCTAAATGCATCACTACCTGGCAGCTGAGCCCCTGTCAAGCAGCCTGTGTGTGGGAAGGCTGCCAGGTGAACACATGGGCACGGATGCCGGCCGTGAGGAGCGCGAGCACGAATTGTGGATGGCAGGATGGGCGTCCCAGCTGGATGCGTCCCCAGGACCAGTTACCGCTGAGGGGCTGCGTGTCCCTGCATCTGAAGGCTGGAGTGACTTCAAACGGCCTCTGTGCCTGCTAATTTGGGGCACGGGAGAGCTGCCAGGCCGAGGCGTGCAGATCCCTGGGACCTCAGGCTTTGGCTTAGCTGCGGAATAGGGTAGGGAGTTGGCAGGAGCCACACAAGCTTCCGTGTGCTGCCTTGCTGACGTGCTTTGCCCAGAGGGGCTGTCTCCATGGGCGATGGATGATGGCTTTTCCTTTGTGCCTCCTTCCGTCTGCACCCCACTGGGGCTGGGGGCCAGAGAAGGTGCTCAGAGGAGGGGGGACCTCCACGACAGGTCCTGGGCATGTGGGCAGCATATGGAGCACGGGGGTGTCAGGCTGATGCCAGCACTGCTCTCCCAGGAGGACGGGATGTGAGCTGGGACTTCACCAGGCAGATGTGAGCAACAGGGACAGTCCCAGGTGGGGGTTTGAGGGATCCTGCTGTGGATGTATGCACTGCCTTGCAGGAGATAACTGGCAGGGTTGAGGTCGGTGGTGCCGGGAGGGTTTTGCAGTATTCCCGGGGCATGACCTGAGCCGTGGTTTGCAGTGCCGACTCTCAGAGTCATCGCTGAACTGTCACAAGGGAGTTGTGACTTGCTCCTGATTTGACTGGAACTGAGCTGGGTGGGGAGCTCAGGTGTTTCCTGAGACAACACAGCACCAACTCAGGGAAAGCATTACACAATGTGCAATAGTTGTTGCCTCCCTCCAGCCCCCTCTTCAGGTCTGTGTGTGCAAAAAATGAGCAAAAGCATTTTTCTTTGCATTGTTGAGGAAGAGGGACTCATTTAGTGGATTGGGGTTAGTGGTTTTTATAGTGATGCCATCTCCATTCCCAAAAGAAAGGCATTCTTCCTCTCTCCCATTCCCTGGTGCATGAAATGCTTTAAAATTATAGTACTTGCCCTTGTTTTGAAGATGTGGATTTGGCTCTTTGATAAAACCTCCAGCTTTGCTGTGCAGCTCAAACATAGTGGAGTTAAGAGATGTTTTGTGCCTCGTGTCAGCTTGAAGCCTCGCAGACACCGAATCCCTCTAGAGAAGGGACACATCTGTTCGGGAATCTGATCTCATTTCTGCCTTATAGGTTCTCCAGCTAAATGGACCATTTGCTTTCATGAAAGTAATTGCGTTGAATGCGGTGGAAAAAAGCAGCCAAAACCACAGACAGTATCTAACCTCGCTAGTGTTTATTCAATAAATTAATAAACACTAATTCAAGTTCTCAACAGTGCACAGCCTATTTTTAAGCCATCCTGGATATTGCAAAGAGCACACTGTGCAGCAGCCACTCTCTGTACTTTAAAAACCCTGGCTCTGGGTGTAGACAGAGGTTATAGTGCACCCACAAGCATCGTGGAGCTGGGGCGTAACAGCTCCATAGAAACACATCTGTTCCTGCCATGCTGAGGAGGAGCTGCTCTGGCTCCACTGCTGCTGCTGGCACTGAATTGTCCCCCTGGTCTTACTTACCTGAGCCTCAGGAGATCCTGTGAAATACAGTGCTGGTACCAGAATGTTATCGGCCTCGGACCTTCCTCCAGCCCGGCTGTTGTGCAGGCAGGGAATGTGCTCCCAGCCTGTGTCCCCAGGTGCAGAGAAACCTGGGTCGCTCAAACCCTGTGACTTGGGTGTTCTCTGTGCAAGCCAGAAAGGCATCACCCCGTTCCTGCTGCGCAGCTTCTCCCCTCCCCGGCTGCACCACCCTGCCCCTCCCTGCTCCCCGCAAAGCAGAAGTGCCCCCACGCACCATCTGAAAGGGGAAGGGGGTCTTCCCCATGCACTGGCTCCCTCTCCTGCTGCTGCATCCACCCAGTTCCTGGCCTTTCCTGGGGCAGGGAAGACATGCCTTGTTTCTGCAGGCACCACAGCCGTGGCTGTCGAAGGCCATGTGCTCTCAAGCTGGCAGCAGCCTTCCCTCATAGAATTTGATTCCCCTCACCTCCTAACTTTGTCAAGAGGTTGGGCAGGTGGTTTTGATATGCTTAAATAATAATATGCATTATTTGCTAAAAGTATATTACAAATTATATGTTATATAAAAATAGCGTTATATTCATATATTGTAGATATACTGTTGTGAATATGTAATTATATATGTGCATACTAAAATAAATATTAAAATATGTTATTTAAGCATGTGAAGTTGGACAAATGTTTTTTTAATGCTTAAATAATATTATATTTTTATTATAAATCTCTATTTAAGCATATTAAAAATAATTTCCTCAATCATACTAAGGGGAGAGGAATGGAGTATTATGATTGAAGGTTGCTGCTAGCTTTATATATTTTTTTTTCTGTAGGGCTGGTAAAAGTAGGTTGCCTTGAGTTTACTTGTTAATATTGCCTTTTCTGTATTTTTTTTTAAGTGGCAGAAGTTAAGTGGATTCTCCAGACAGAAGGGACATTTTTACAGACATATGACCATTAACGTGGCACCAACCAAACCATGGAACTCATGTTTATCACCCAGGCCACAGCCAGCAGAGACCAGCCCAGGCACTTTCTTTAGAGGGTGTGAAGGGCTGCAACGTGGGGAACAGTGATTTCCCTCCCTCCAGGGCATGTACCTGCTCTCTCCTGCCCTCTCCTCATCTCCTCCAAGAGCTGCCATCGCAGTGTTGAGGCAGAGGCAGCACAGTTCTACTGATGACTTCTTTCTTGGGTATCTTTCACTAAATATTAAAAAATTCATTTCGCTCGCCCAACAGCTTTCCATACCACTGGAATTCCAGCACGTGCTCTGCAGAGCAGCTCAGAGTCAAGGTGTGTGCCTCAGCCTCCAGCTCGCAGAGGGGGTGTGCGGGGGAGGTGAGGGATGGGGTGCAGTAAAGCCAGAGGCAGAGCGTGTCCAGTTTCATCGGGCTCCTGGTGGATTTGGGGTCACGCTCCTCCACCACATCCATATTGCTTTTCTTCCCAAGAACAGCTTAGGTGGGCTCTGCCAGGGGCCAGAAACACTGGATGCTGTCTGGAGCTCACTTTTAGGCAAACAGGTAGCAGACAAGGTCCACTGCAAGCTCACTGGCACCATGTAGAACGGCTTTTATTTAGCACCACTGGCACTGTCACCTTCAGGATGTCTCCTGGTACTGATCACTTCTTCAGCTGGCTTAATTATGATGCCTTGGTCCTGGATAGCTGCTGCTTTTATACCAGTAATGTGGAGATTCACACAGTGCCTATTGCTGCATCCCATGAGTGCAGGCAGCTGCTGGACCCAGGCACCAAACCTCACCTCCTGAGTAAATCTTGTTAAGATACTGAGCTATGGCTTTGGGGTGGAGGCAGCCAAAGTAAAATCAAGCAAGCCTTTACCCACTGGTGCTGATACAGTGCCACAGTTGTGAGCAGTGCTTCACAGGTTGAGGAAGAGCATGCTGGAAGTGTTTCCATATCGAATAAACCCAGGACCAAGTACAACAAACCACAGGGTGGAGCAGAAGTGTGGTGGTCACACAAACAAGCAGAAAATGAGGACTAGGGAAGAATTTCCCTGGGATGCAGTCAGCATTAGGCACACAGATACCCAAATTTGCTCCATGAGCCCAGGAGCAGGTTTCCTCTTCCCCGTCTTGCCCTAAGCATGATTTTCTCAACTCTTTTGGGCAAGTTACATCACTTCTGAATTTTTGTTTCCTCTCCTAAAAATGAGGTCGCTGCTTTTATGCCTTTGCAGCAGGGCTGGGACTACTGTAACTGTTTGGAACATGCTCCAAAGAGCCACCAACCACTGTGTGAAATTCACCTCGGAGAGGGGGGGTTTAGTTCCTGAAACATACCCTTCTCCTATTACAGGTGCTCTTGAAAGCTGGGATCGATGCTCCACTGTTGGCAGAGCAAGAATTCAGGTGGGACCACAGAGGTCTCTCCTGGGAAACTCAGAGAGGAGTGCATTCCTGCTGATGGAAGTCAGCTTTCAGCAATGTTGCTGAACTCCCTGCTGCTTTAAATGCTTGCCTAGATGTTAATAATGATGGTGTTCACTGCTGAGCAGATTCAAACAGTGGGAAATACACCCACCTTATTTAGAGGTGGCTAAGTAAGCATATTTTATTTAATAAAATGTCGTAACACTCTTTTGGCATTAGGCCTGCTCTCAGTGTCACCCGTGTTGGTTCCTGTGTCTCTGTTGGGTACAGGGCTGCCTGGTGCCAATGTTGGCAGCAAAAATGGTTATTTTTTAATGAGAAACCAACATCTCTGACTGAGGATTTTGGCTCCACTTTGTGACTGCAATCAGCCAGCGACAGTTGAAGATTATGACATTAAAATATATTTTTTAACTACAGTTAATTGATCCTCATGGGAAATTAGCATGCAATGGGCCGTTTGCTCTCTATTTATCACTATGCTTTGCTGAATGAACTTCGCTGTGCTGTCTGCTCCTGTATTTCCACTGTGGTCAGTGAATCCCTCTGTGCCCCGGTGATGCTGGGCTCGGATTTCAGAAGACAGAGGCTTAACCCCAGCTGGGACAGGCAGCAGCCACCCAGCTCTGCAGGTGCCAACACCGCTGGACAGTTTCAGATATTCCGTGGATGCTCTGCTGTAACCTGTATCCCCGTATTTCTTACTGCTGCTTTCCTTTCCTTTCTTTTCCTGCCCTGCTGTGGCTCCGCATGGGGCAACAGGGCCGTGTGCTCGTCTCCAGGCTATGCGTGGAAACTCGGCTTCCTGCGACCGAGGCTCTGCAATAAACAAGGGGAGCGTGTCCCTGCCTCACTGGTACGTTAAGCAGATGTTCAGTCTCCAGACCCCGTTTCAGGCAGTCAGAAATGAGAAGGGAGAAGATGATTTTCTCTCCTCCCCAACAGCCAATGATGCCCTCACAAACCTTGTGCGTTCGCAACGCCAGGCTGCAAACTCGGCGCTAGCAGCTGTGCTGGAGCTGCTGGCTGGATTGCAGGGATGCTCCCTCCCAGGATATTTGAGCGTGTGTGAAGCTGGCTCCAGCTGCAGAGATGGAAAGGGCTGAAAAGATGCTTTAGAGCTGCTGAAGAAATGCTGAAAGAATATGCTGAAACATGGGGTTTATGGGGCTGTGTCACAGCTGAGCTGACCGCTTTAATTCTCCTTCGAGCTACTCTCCTTTCTATTTATTTCTTTCAGAAGCAGCTCAATTTTTCATAACTTCCCTGTGTGAAAGTCTTATTATTTTCTGTTGTTATTATTCTCCAAGGTTACACAGCATCTCTGTGGCAGAAATGCAGCCCTAAGAATGAGCTGAGCCATCTTGGCTCCCATTTTGGCATCCATGCAGACACCTCTGCCCTCGCCCACGGGCAGCAGTGATGGGGAGATGCCCCGTTGACAGAGATGTGTAATAAGGGTTACAAATAGAGCAGGGATTTCTGGGCACAAAGAGCTAATTAATGTGTAGCTGTGCTCCAGTTAATTGGGAAGACTATGAACACCACTCTGCCTGGGCTGGACACAGTTAAGGGGAGATGGCTCCCTCCTTTTCATCTGAGACATGAGGAGCAAAGTGGGAAGTTCTCAGCCCTGTGCTCCAGATAAGAGGTCAGCCTTCCCCTTGCCAGGTCAGTCACCCCCTTCCCATCTCCATCTATGCAAACAGCTGTTAAAATGACCCCTCGTTCCCATTTAAGTTGTTTTAACTGCACTAATGACTTCTGTGTAGGTACAAGAAAGACAGTGGGCAGAATTACAGGCAATGGCTACTTGGAGAGCAGAAGATCCATGCAGCAGGCTGGCAAATTCTGAGTATTTTGTGGAAGAAAATGGAAGGGTAGAGGTAACCTATGAAAACTGCTCCAGAATAAATGCATCACTGAGCAGGACTGCTTCAATCCACATACTTCCTAAGGAACGCTTTCCTTTCAGCAGCAGCAGCACACTGGTCACCACAATGGGATGCTCTAGCAAAAACCATCTCAGGGCTGCACCAGGCAGAGCCTGCCTTTCACAGGATGCTGCAGGAGTGAGAGATACCAGGCTGGTTTCCTCTGCTTGGCTGCTCAAAAGTCAAGGAGCATCGGTTGTAGTGACAATGGTCGAAGCTGTTTTGGCTAAATGCTTCCACTTCCCATCATAACAACGGGTGTCCCTGTACTGAGGCTTCTCCATAGTCCTACATCCACCTGGAAGAGTGCCACCGGCGTGGCTCTGGAGGCACAGCTGTGGTGAGAAAAAATGTTCTGCCAGCTAATACAGCAGGTACGCCACTTAGCAGCAAGGCAAGGATGTGGGAAGTATTCCCATGGGAACCTGGCCGAGTCCTGCTCCCCAGCCAGTGCTCGCTCTGCTGTGACTTCAGTGGCACATGCACACCAATGTATCCCGGGCTGCATCGGGCCAAGGGGGTTGGTTCTGCCCCTCTACCCTGCCCTTTTGGGACCCCACCTGCAGTGCTGCATCCAACTCTGGAGCCCCCAGTGTAAGAAGGACTTGGACTTGCTGGAGTGAGAAGGCAGGCTCAGAGAGTTGGGGTTGTTCAGCCTGGAGAAGAGAAGGCTCTGGGGAGACCTTGTAGCACCTTGCAGTACCTAAAGCGGACCTACCAAAACTGGAGAAGGGCTTTTTGCAAGGGTCTGTAGTGACAGGACGAGGGGTAATGTCTTTAGACTGACAGACGGAAGTTTGGATTAGATATAAGGAAGAAATTCTTTACTGTGAGGGTGGTGAGACACTGGCACAGGTTTTCCAGAGAAGTTGCTGATGCCCCGTTCATGGAAGTGTTCAAAGCCAAGTTGCCTTAGAGCAACCTGTCTAGTGGAAGGTGTTCCTGCCCATGGCAGGGGCTTGGAACTGGATAATGTTTAGGGTCCCTTCCAACCCAAACCCTTCTGTGACGATTCTGTAACCGATTACTTTGCTAAACTAATTGACTACTGCTCCTGCTTGTTATGTATCTATTCAGGGAGCAGTGGTTCTGTGGAATTTAGTGAGGAGTTATTTGGTGTGCCCAGGGACAGTTTGGACCATTTTCTTTTAGCAATAGGGCAAAAAGAATTGAGGGCAAAGGACTCAAATGGGACAAAAGCTGCCTGGGGTGGAGAGATGTAGTAGAGTGCCTGTGTGCAGGAAAAAAAAGTGATTTAACGGAACACAGGGCTCCATTTCCAACAGCATGGAACACCTTGAGCCCAAGGGGAGGTTTTCACAGGAGCTTGTTCTTTTGGCAGTGCTTCTGAGGGCAGTGACCATCCCAGAATCTGCCTGGCTGGGCTCCGGCCGCCACAAGGCACCGAGTGACAACAAAGGTCAGTGCAGCTCTACCAGAGCACCCAGCACTGATGCTCACCTGGAGAAAACGGCTGCTGGGGATGAAAAGGAGGAGGTGACAGAATTGGGAGGTGATTTTGGGTAGCAAGGGGAGAAGTTGAGTGTGTTTGCTCAGCAGATGTGCTGAGGCTACCCGGCACAGGGAAAGATGGATCCCTGCCTTCCTCTGAGCTGGTCTCATCAGATGAAAACAAGAGGCCAGAGACTGAGGTTTATGGCTGGTATGTCTGAAACAAATCAGAGGAAATAATATTTGGCTTGCCCCAGCATGACAGGGAACATGCCAAGTATTTTATGTGGGAGCACAAGGGGTCAAGGTGTTGCTGTGCTCTGTGTTGGAGTGTCACGTCCTGATGGGCAGGGACTGATGGCAACAGCAAGGAATGGGCCCAAAGTCACAGATACTGGACCAGAATTTAAATAAAAACTCTAGAATGAATTATACAGCTCAGTGGGACAGAGTTGGGAACAAAAATCTGGATGTCACCCCAGGGGACTGGAGCCTGCTTTAGGGACCTCCAGTTGCACTGTGCTGCTTTATCTCTGCCTTCCCAGTCCCCTCCCCATCCCACCTCCCTCTGCAGCAGAAGTTGGCTCTATAAAGGGACTGAACTGCATGGGTAAGATGAAAATGGTCTTTCATTTCCATCCATCTGTGCTTGCTCAATTCTCTGTCTGACTTCCTAAGTCAGAATTTAGCACCTCTCACCTCCACTTCCCACCCTCCCTAGTTTTTCCTGTCTTGTGATCTGGGTTTTCCCTGGGCATTACCCTACTCCTTGGGATGTGAAATTTCATGCTATGGGCATCACTTGAATTGAGACACGTAATGCAAAGGCTGACAAGGGGAGATGAGAAGCGTGGAAGCTGTGTGAGGGGTATATTGTTTCTATAAAGCTTCCAGAAATGACAGCACTGGATGGCAGGAATGGCTCTGCAGCCTGTGCCCACCACATTGGGCCGGCTTTGGGATGGAGATGGGTGTGGTGCTGCAGGAAAAACATCTCTCCTTGGGCAAGTTCCTGGAGGAGAAGCAGAAACTCCTGTGCAAGCTGAGCCAGACAGAAAGAAGCATTGTCGTGTCTATTTTGGGATTTTTGTGCTGCTGCTCCTCACTACCCTGTCCAAATACATCCCTTTAATGGATGTTGCCCAAGAGGAAGCACATACATTCTCCTGTGAGAGGGTGCCTGTGCCCATAAGCCTGTTTCCCAACACTATAAATTGGTCCTATAAAAGATGTTACTTCTCCCTGCCTCTCCTTAATAACCAGCTGCTGTGGCTATAACAGCACTTTGCTGCCATCATATTTTTCACCAGGACTCCAGTTCCCTCTCTTTTTTTCCCTCCTGGGTGCTGAACAGCTCCAAGCAAAACCAGGCAGTTCAGCATCCCAGCATCCCAGCCCTGGTGGCATCAGGCTGTGAACAGAGGGGTCTGGTGAGGATGCTCTGGGAGCAGGTGGAACACTGGGCATGGAGGGGAGGGCAGCGGCAATAGGGTCACAGGAGAATGTGGGAGATGGGTGGGGGTAGCTCGGGTGCGTAGAGGGAGGCCCTCAGCAGATCTCTTGGACCGGGCTCTGCAGTCACATGGGTAAATCCATTGTTTTCTCAGACACACCTCCTGGGATGATCCCTCTGACGATCACAGTGCCCTGTGGGAAGCCCAGCGCTGAGACAGTAGCTGCAGTGGAGGCTATGGGCTCATCCTCAGGGACCCGGCATTCCTTGTTTTGTGAAGAGCATCTCTGCTGCTCTCATCAAACGAAGGCATTAAGGGCCTTCCTGACGGATTGTGCTGCCCCGTGCCAAACAAGGCAGAACTCAGCGTGAAATGGAGCAGGGAGGGTTCCCAGCTGGCAGCCCTACTCCTTCCCATCCCAGTCCCAGCACACCCTTGGCACAGTGCTGGGGCCCATGGAGAGCACCAGAGACCCTACTGATGCCCCCTGAAAGGGCGAGACTTTCAGCTTTATTTAAAAACCTTTTCTTTAAAAGCCCTTTGTTTAAAATTCCCCTTACAAGTGACCAAGCAGGGCAGTGCTCATCTGAACCCAGCTCCCCACTCCCCAGTGCCACTGGGACCAGTAGCAAAGTTAGGTCCTTTCTGCGTGACAGGCATCCAAGCTGGGGCACCTGCTGGGTTTTCTTGGAGTTGCTACTTGGGGCTGCTCCCTTTCCTTGCACACACGGGGAACACGGCAGAGTAAATTGCATCTGGAAGTTCATGTTCCCAAATTTCTTTTCCCTGAGGATCTCAGAGCCCTTTCACCGAACACTAAAGATGTGACGTGTGCTCCTTCAAAAATAAATGCATTCCTTGGGTGCCCAGTGTGTAAGAGGAGTGCAGTGGGGTTGCTGAAAATCTGCACTAGCCCAGCGTCAGGGAATTACATGTTAAGATAATAAAGGTTTAAAATAAACTCTTAGTGATTTCTCTGACAGTTGATGCTTTGAGGTTTCCCTTGGTCACTGGGTAAAGCCTTGTGGGGGGCTTTAGGACGTGGCTCCCCTCTTCTTGTGTCCCTTGCACGCATGGCTGGGCACCTTAGGGGTAACAGGGCAGGGCTGTGTGCTACAGAGGATTCTCACATCTGGGGGCACTTCATCTTTATACACAGAAATGGGATTTAAACATCCTGATCCTCTTTGCTGTTCATTGCGTGAAGGAAAAAAGGAGCATCTAAAAGCCATAAAATCTTGTCAGCTCACATCTGGCACATTCTGGCCAACAGGTTGAGTAAAATCAAGCAGCTGCAATGTTGTCGCTCTCACTTGCGTCTAGAATTTTTTTACAGAAGTTCCCATCCTCTTGCTGCACATTCATTCTCTCTCAGCTGAGCTGTGACTCTCCTGCTGCAACCCTGCAGCCAGTTGCTGTCAGGAGCAGCCTCCTTGCTTTATGCTCTTACGAGAAAGCATGGCCAAGTATTTGCATGAGGGCAGCTTTCATGAGCTGATTTTCTGACAATGCAAATAATCTTGTCATCTTCCTGACAAATTAATGCTTAACACCCCCCCTCTTTTTAACTGGCTAAAGCATTAACCATTATTGCTTTAGGGCTTATTAATATTTTGGAGTACAGTAGCAACACTGGGAACACGCCAGGAGGTTGCATGAATTAATGCTCCTTTGCCTGTCAGGGTATTTAAGTCTTAGGTATGGGACGTGGGTGATTTAAATAATTCCCATAGATTCCTCAGCTTCCCCTGTCACATGCATGGGGACAGGAGAAATCACACGTACAAGTATGATTAACTAATGAGCAGTCTAATGAAGTGCTTCTGACTGCAGGCATTAACTACCTCCTACCAAACAGATCAGGGGAAAAAATCCCCATAATCCCATGTCAAAGTTCTGTACTCTGTCACCCTGTCTCTGATCACAGGGGCTGGTCCCACTCCCCACATGAGATGCTTCCTCCTTTAAGGAAGAGGCTTATTTAACCAACCCCAATGAAATCTTCTAATTTAGCAGCCATGAGAAGGGGATTGCCAGCCACAAAAACCAGTAGAAACCCAAAACGAATAACCCATAAAATGAGGAGAAATTTAATAAAAGAAAGAAAAACCAGTCACAGTCTTCCATAGCTGCGTGTGTAAAACAGAGGTTTTCACGGAGCTGCTCTGACAACACGCCTTTCCAATACCTATGGCTCAAACATTTGTAAGGCCAGGCCCTGTTTCCGGAGCAGGATTTGCCAGCTGCTGGCACTGCCTGCACTAAATAGGGGCTGCAGGGTCAGGAAAGCAATGCGCCAGGCAGCTCTGCTTCCTAATGCGGCTAAATCCAAAACTTTCCATGGAAGCAGGGAAAACACGACCTGCAATCGGCTGAAACCCCACGCATTGGTCAGCAGTGCTTCTGGGGGATGTGAAATGTCACCTGTTGCTGTGGGATGCAGGGAACTGCACCAGGCAGCCACCAGCTCCTCCCAGATTGCTTCAAGGAATTAAAAACATCTCCTGGGGCTCCAGCCTTTCTGCCTCTTGGGTTGGGACCGAGTTATTTATCCATACATGATGTTTCTCAACCCATAAATAAATAACCTGTCTCTCTGTTTTTCTCCTGGAGCAAAGGGGGAGTGTTGAAATAAGGGCTCACAGAGGACTGGTGGCATTGCTGGTGGTTTATTCCTCAGTGGGCAGTTGGGAAGGGTTTTGTGCTGGGGTGGGATGTAGATGTAGGAGAGTTTGGTTGACCTGTTTTCTGGGATGTGGTGCCTATCTGTTTGCCATTCCCAAATCCAGGATTCTTGGCATATCAGATGGGATTTTTATTGTGGGTGTGGGCTATGAGTTTCCATCTATTTCCATGTGTTTTAGCCTATTTCCCCAGGGCCTGTTTGGGGCCCTGCTCAGCCTGGGCTGGGTATCTCTCCTGTAAGTGTTTCCTGACTCCCAACGTGCAGGAAGCGGTTTTGAGGGATGTTGCGGAAATTCTTTGTCTCCACTTCCTATTTCTTTTCCTGCTCGCCTCCCTCATCCAGGCACGTGTGCTGCCTGCTTGGACAGTCTTGTACTTCCTTGTTCTGGTCCATGTCTGGAATTTTATGCTTTATAAAAGATGGGAAGGGCTGGTTTTTGATCAGTGGTGTTAACCTGGGCGACGCCCCATGCTCTTGGAATGGCCAGGCACAAATGTGGCTGTCCTGGTGAAGCACAGTGGCTTCCAGCCAGGCTGATCCATCCTTCCCAGAGACTGGGATGGCCCTTGCTCTGCTAAATGTCCTCCCCTTCAGGTGCTGGGAGAGTGGAGTGGATTTGAATGCAGGCTGAGGGCACCACGTTTTCCTCTCAACCTGGATAAATGGCTTCATTCCCACAAAAAACAGGACGTGGCACGCTGTGAGGTCTGCCAAAAATCCTGGTGTTTCCTGACAGCGTTGTCAGCAGCTACTCCTGGGTGCTCGTGTCCTCAAAGGGGGAAAGGGCTGGAACTAAACTGCTTGTTAGGAAGTAATTTGCATGCTGGAAAGTGGATTTCTGCTACACAGAACACGCCTGTGCAGGCAGGAGGCCAGTGGTCATGCCTGCAGTTTTGTGGCTTATAATCCGGTAGTTCCCACTCTGATAGGAGTTACACTGTGGTAGGAGAGATGCTGATGCTGCTGAGGTGAGGACCAGCCCAGCTCCTCTGCCTCCGATGTCTCTTCCGGCACGGTGGTCATCTGATCTTGCATGGAAAAAGAGATGGGATGGCCGCATGGCAAAGGGCTCAAACTGTGGCTTGGTAAACCCAGGTAAGCTCTGCTCCACATCTCATCCCCAGGGATTGCTCATCTTGGTATTATTTTGGAGCTTCAAAGTCTTCAGCCTGATTATTATTTTTTTTCTAAGCATTTAGTCAGTACCTGCAGCCCCAGCAGTTCTCTGGTTTAGGCCAGGAATTGTAAGCCAAGATCCTCCTCTCTGTAAATCAAAATGAGCCCCCGGGCAGATTAGCACCAGGCATCTGCCTTTGTCAGGGTCTTTCCCATTTCTGTGATCTGTGTACTCCACCAGGGAAAAATAAAGGATATAACGGGGAAATCAGGATAAGCTTTGCAACACCAGGAGTCGGCACAGGAAACTTAACTTTTCCCACCTGGAGCTTCCCACAGACTCTGTGGGACTCGCATCCCTCCTGCCGTGCCTCTGCAGCCCGGAGCATTCACCCCCGTGGCAGAGCACCAGACAAGGCAGGGATGGCCAGGTCTTACCTGCTGACCCAGGATAAACCCTACTCGCAGTCTGAAACGCAATTTCCAAACCCCAATTCTTTAGCTATAGCCCCATCTAATGGCGTGATCCCAGCAGCTCCCTGCACAAAGCTGGTGTTCGGGTGGATACAAATCCTCTCGTGGAGCCGGGGGTTCCTCACCGGCACAGCATGCCAGCAGCACTTCTGGGCCGCACCCGGCCTGCCAGATGTCCCCGCTCGGGGCACAGCAGCTGCCACCTCCCTCGGGCGCACCGCTGGCTCTGGCTGTGCCCCAGGCTGCTCCTTGCAGCCCCCGAAGGGGATTGTCCCCACCCCTCTTTGTACCGGTGTGAAAAGGCAGCTGCTGTGATGAGGAGCGTTGGGCTCTGGCTGCTGCCACCCAAGCTCGGCTGTGCCAGGCTGGACAGCATTCCCTGTCTGGAGGTCCCCTGCACTCCCGCAGGGGCACTTTGCGTGTCACCAGTAGCCCAGCGGGACACACCGGCCTGGACACATCTCCTGGATGCTGCAGGGACTGGGACGCTGATGGAAGCCCAAACTCAGCTGGCTCTAAGCCCTTTCCAGCAAGGAGAATGGGGAAAATTTCCAGCAAACCCGTGGGGCCAGCCCTGGGGTGTAGAGCTGGTACAGCCACTCGCTCCCCCAGGGCTGCCTGCTCCTGGGCTGAGCCCCTGCAGCCGTGTGGAACTATGCACTAATGTCCCAATGGCAACAGAAAGTTCCCCTTAATGGTGGCTTTAATGAAATTTAAATGCTGTCTGTTGCTAAGATCTGAAAAGCCAGGAGAAATTAGGGCAGTGGGGCTGGTTTTGCAAGGACGGCTCTGTCCAGCTGCCGCCTGGAGAACGGGTCCTGTGCCTGCTTTGTGCCTTGCTGGCTGAAGCATCCCTGTCCCCCCTTGCGCAGGTGGTGGTGGCCCATGGGCATGGGGTGCTGGCAGGGGCTGTTCTGAGCCTGAGCAGGCTGTTCCTGCCGCCTGTGGAGGACAGTTCCTGCCGCCTTTGGAGGACAGTTTCATCCCAGGCAGGTTAGTAGCTGGTTTCAGGTGTTTTGGGGTTTTTTTTTTGTAACTACCTTTGCACACATCTTTAAATCTTGACGGTGGCTGAAACCCAACCCCCAGAGCCAGATGTGGCTGACCTTGTCATCCGGAGCCAGATTGTGGTGTTGAGATGATCTAACAGCAGGCTGGAAGGCCTGGATGCTCCGCCAGGATGCTGGAAATCCCGGATGCTCCACGCGGGGTGCAGCGAGGGGGGCAGGCAGGAGGTGCCCTGCTGCCCTCTGCAGTGCTGGGGGGATGCTCATCCACGTGTCTCAAGGTGGGCACTGGCACCGTGTGTGCACCCACAGCCCCGCGTGTGTTACCCAACCTGCCTGGGGAAGTTTGTTGGGCACTTCGTGCTCCCAACGGCACAGCACAGCAGGAAAATATGGGATGTATGCCCAGCAGGAACTCAGCTGCAGTTCCTTGCCTTAAAAACAACTGTAGGATTGAAGCCAGGGCCAGGATTTTTCCAAGCCTGACTGAGAGAAATGCTCCTATGGCTGGGCAAAGCAGCTCCACGTGCAAGAGGAGGTTTTCTACGCCACTTCCAGTGCTGGCGGGTATTTCCCTTCACCTCCCACTTCCTCCATGAATGAGGTTGTGCCCTGATCTCCCTCGTGACATGGTCCCTGAGACCATCGTGGTGGCTGAGTCTGAGAGGGGATGGTGATGTTGGAGCTTTTGGAGGGCCCTGGGGGCACGAGGGCATTGAGGGTGAGGTGGCATCATCAGGCATCGTTCCTTTGGCTCTGGAGCACGCACCATGGTGGGAATAAGCCCCAGCTCTCCCACAGCTCCAAGGAACACACTATCCTGCAAAAGCATAAAAATACAGGAAATCAACAGCTGGAGCCTTATGATATTTCTTTTTTTCCACTGTCTTTGGTCTTTGCCCTTCCCTTGGTGCTAGGGAAGGGGATCCTCCAACAGCTGGGGCAGGACCAGGCTGCTGTGGCACTGCTGTGGCTTGCCAGGCTGGCACCAACCAGGCCAGCCAGCCCTGCTGGGACTGGGCACGCCAGTGGCTCCTGCTCTCCTGTGGTTTTCATTTGATTCGTGGTCACTGCAAGTCCCACCAGCGAGGCTGGAAGGGAAACCTGGCACACCTCCCTGTGGGTTGGCTCTGAGGGAGCAGAAAGTGGCTCTTTGTGGGGTGCCTTTTGCTGGGAGGGGGAGCTCCCCACCCCAGCCCCCTGTTTATCCAGTACCGGCGGGCTGGCTACCAAAGCCTACCTGTAAAAATAAGTTTTGGCACAAGAGTCCCTGGGAGAGCCTTTGCCAAGGAAAAATATTGTCGACAGGCTCTAGGAAAACAGCATTACTCATCCTCATCCAGGGGGAAATCACCCAGCCAGGCTGAGCAACCTGCACAGATATATTTGGCACAGCTTTATCTCCAGCTGGCAGATGGGTGCCTGCAAAATGAAGGTGCTTTTCCTCAGTGTTGCCCCTGCCACCCAGTTTGCCTCACCTTGGGTTGGTGCAGGCTTGAAGGTCCCCAGTCCCCACTGAGGGACACATGAGGCCAAAGGGGGGCATCTGTGGGATGTAGCTGGCCGGGGCAGGGGTGGTTTCTGTGCCAGGGCCGCGCTGGGCTGCTCTTCCGTGTGCCAGGACAAAGCCCGGCCCTGGGGCACTGCCTGGGGGGCAGCTGATCTTTCTTCCTGCTTGTTCTTCCCATCACCAGGCCTGCATGAAGTCACTTCCCTGTGGGCATGAAGCAGTCCAAGACAGTGACACCTTTTTTTTCTTTTAGATGTTAAAATCCTCTGCTCTCTTCAAGTCAAAACCAAATCCAACAAGCATCAAGCAAAGCTCTGTGAGTTGCTCTGCACTCGCTCTGTGATCTTGTGTGACTGTCCTGACACAGGCTGCAAATAAATTCCCAATGTTTTACAGAGCCTGAGAGGTGGGATTTGAGACATGAAACGCTCCAATACAGACTACTGCAAAGGGCAGAAAGAACTTGCATGGCTTAAATGAGGAAGGAGACTCCTTCTTCCCCAGCATGGAGCTGCCCTTCGGCTCTCAGCACACCCAGAGTGCCAGCCAGGGCTGGTTTGCTTCTCTGACATAAAAACCTGGCAATGGGGGGGACAGGGTTCCTCTCCCATAAAGCTGGGGTGTCCCTGCCTCAGAGGGTAGATCCCCCCTCGCGGCCTGGAGTGTAGTGAGTTGCACGGTCTCAGCACCAGGCTCTGAGGAAGGGTCACCGGCAGGGGCTTTTCTCAGTGGGATGCTGCAACAGGCAAGAAACATCAGGGTTGGCGTTAATTTTAACATTAGTTTATGGCAATTTAGGGAGTTACTTTCCCCTAACAAGGCAGTGCATAAGGTCCATCCAGGCAGGTCTAGAAAGCACACCTGGTTCACAGCTGACTGCTGGTGTGGCACAGGAAGGGTTTGAAGGCCACAGCTACCCCAGTTTCATGAGCAGTCACAGCCAGAGGGGCCCGAGCCCAGCCCCGGGGCAGCAGAGGGTTTTCCTGGGTTTCCCGAGGCTCTGTGGGCAGAGCTGCCCCTCAGTCCATACTGCAGAGCCTGTTCCCATGTGGCCTAAACGCTGTCCAGGCATCCTATGCCATAACTTGATGGCTGTACAGGTATTTTACTCAAGAAGTGGTGGCAGAAGGCCAGGCATTTGTTCTGCTGGGTGGGCAGTGGCAGCTCTCCTGCCCACAGTTCTTCAGGAGTGCAGGGGCAGAGCCCCTCTTTGAGCTTTCCTGGACAAACGAGATGCCAGCCACCCTGAAAGCGCTTCCCCAGGACATTCCTGCAGTGCCTGAGGATGCAGCCACAGCAGGAAAATTGCTGCAAGCCAGCCTGGAGGCGTGGTACAGGAGCTCAAACATCCTTGGGGAAAGGAAGCAATGAACTGTCCAGGCCAAGGAAATCAGCTTTTTCCATTCAGAATAGCTCGTCCATCAGGGCAGTGCAGCCAAGGTGAATTTTTGCTCAAATGCACTGTGAGGGATAACATCAAACCTCCTCCTGGGCCCCAGCACCAACTAGGCTGGGCGAGAGCAGTGACCATCACACGGCAGCTGCTTCCTTAAACATGTATGAAACCTGAAGTCCAGCACTGAGGAAAACACTAAACTCCAGAGGAAAAGTGGAGGCTGAAATAAGGAATTACTTCTCCAAATCTGACCACCAGCTAGGCATGCCAGTGTTGAGCTCCATGATTAAAAGGAGCAGGTTTCTCACCAGCTTCATGATGGAGATGGTACAAGATAAAAATAATGGGCCTGGAGGAGAGCTTATAGAGTATCAGGGTCGTGTTTTTCCTCATTCCTTGCAAGTTTCTTATTTTTGGGATAACAGATGACAACTTTTCATATGCAATATCTATATTGCATGGCCTTATCTATACCAATACTAGTCCAAGCAATTCAATATATTTCTTTAAGCCAGTCTGATGTTTCAATAAAACACCTTTGATGTCTGAGTGGCAAGTCTTGGATGAGCAATATTTGAGGAAAGATTTGGGATGTCATTTCAGGCTTTGCTTAATCTTTCAGTATATGGTGCTGGGTGTAGCTGTGGTGTGAGTTTAGAAGTCTTATTTGTTAAAGCAATGGACCCAAAAGCACGTGGTTAACATTTGTAACTTGTCCTATGAACCGGACTGTAGGTGCAAGCTGAGCACATCTGAGCCCAAGGCAAGGATGCTGCTGTCACAGAGCATGGGATGTTACCACAGGGACTTGCACATCTCTATGACAAATAAAGCAGTGGCCCAGCCCCAAGAGTTGTCCCTTTTGCTGTCTCTCCATACAGTGAAGGCACAGGCTGGCTGTGGAAGCTGAAGGCTCCTGCTGCTGAGCTGGGTCTGTAAATGAACAAACAGCAGGAGCTGGGCTTAGTGATTGAACTGTGTTTGGGTGGGGAGGTGGAACAGGGGAGATCCGAGTGGGGGAGCAGCAGCTTGCAAGAAAGAAGCTGTAATTTCCAGGAATCCAGGGGGTACACGTGTGTGCACTGGGCTCACGCTCTAGCTGGCACCTTTGGGCAGTGCCACGGGTCTGGCAGGTGCCGGCCCTGTCCCCACATCTGCGGCTGAGGCAGCCAAACGCGGCAGAGGAGCTCAAGGAAGGGCAGCAGTGACAGGGCACAAACCCTCCAGGAATATGAGCCAAACGGGCTGGGAGGGATTAGTGAGCTTAAGCGGGCTTTCTCCAGCTTCCCCTGCAGTCCTTGCACTGGAAATGTAGTGGGGGGTAGAAAGCAAAGAATGGCAGGATCTGGTGCTCAGGAGGAGAACATCGAGCTGTCAGAAAGCAGCCTTCATATTTTGGATTAGTAAGGGTAACAAGTGCCCTGAGCTGTCAGTCTGGAGCACGACTGGCACTTGAGTGCCTACTTTGCTTCTTTGTACTTCTACAGGTCTGTGCAGCCTCCTCTGGCACCTCCCAAAGCAACTGCACAAACAGCAGGAGGTTGAATGGCTAAACCACCTCTTAGGCCTCCTCTGACAGCAGACCCCCGCGTCTGATGACCCTGCCCCTTACAGCTCCCTCAAAGGCTGCATCCAGCTGCTCCAAATCACAGTGCCTGATCCGCGACTTACAAAGCAATGTGCAAGGCAGGAAGTGCCAAAAGCCAAGGGGTGGGAAGGACAGCAGAGAGGATAGGCAACTCTAATTTCACAGTGCAGACAATTAGCTTAATTAGCAAGTTGTTTCAATTGCACTGCCTCTCCTTCTGGAATAGCAGAATCAAGGAAGGCTGTGCCTTGTTGTCTTCCATGAAAGTGTCTCAAAGAACCTGTTCTAACAAAGGTTTTTCCCTCAGATTATTTAGCTTTTCTCGAAGTGTATTCATAACTGAGCTTTGTCAAGCTGTTTATGTTGCATCACCTGCCTGGAGTTACCGCCAGTGACTCTGCTCATTTCAGAAAGTGTTTATGGCAATTCTCTTGTGGAAGAGGGCTGCCTACAGTGAGCTGTGAGGAGCACAGTGCTTCGCTGTTAATTGGAGAAAGGGGAATTTATACATGCATAAGAAAGGTAAAATAGGCCCAACCAGAGTAGGCTTGCTGCTGTAATTACTTTGGTTTTCACTGCACTGCACATTTCATGTGAAATTAGCTTGTAGCACACCCGGACTATGGTACATTGAACTTCTCAGCATCTTGCTTCCCATAGCACAGCACTTGTTTTCTTCTCTCTGAAGAGAATTCTGCCCCCCAGGTGAACTCTGGTATCAAACCAGTGCACAACCCACTTCTGGCCTCAGCTCAGGATAGCTACTTACCAGCAGCAGGCAAGCAGTAAAAGGTGATTTTGGCTGACAGAATCCTCAGAATAACTTGCCTTTTTGCCTCTAGGTCCTTGCTTTTCTTCTTGTTCAGTCTAAACCATGCATGTTCTTGTCTTGCCCTGTGGGCCAAGGGCTTCTCAGGACTCTTGGAGGAGACAGCTCACATGTTTTAGCTGCCCACATCCAACCCCTTCTGCTATCCACTCAAAAACCAAAGTGCTGATGCAGCTCTTCCCATATTGACAGACGGCCTCATCCAGCAGAGGCAGTGACACTCCCAGGCAGAGCCTTTGACCACACTGTGAGCATGGCACTGAACCTCTGAAAATGAGAGGGAAGATGACAAGCTTATCTTAGCTCAGTAGCCATACACAGCAATGCCAAGGTTTTCAAATTAATAAAAAGCCAACAGCATTACAGATAAATGTATTTTAATTAGGATTAAATACTATCTCAATGTATCTTGAAATCGCACTTGTACTGTACTATCAACAGCCAGAGGCAATAAAAAAAAAGTCTGAAAACGTAGAAGTTCCAACATCCAACACATGACAGTAAGTGCTGCCATTTAAAGCGACAAACACCGCTCCCAAGAACAGATATTCTTAGAGGAAAAAGTTGTAACATTTTTGTATGGACAAAAAAAAAAAAAAAAAAAGTAAATTGAAGACCAGAAGAAATATATTAGTGCCTGCCTTTTTTTAAAAGGGGGGTTTTTTTTGGTTTTTTGGTTTTTTTTTTACATTAAATACAGTTTTCTTCAAAAGCAAGGTACTTTCTAAATTCATGGTATATATATTGTATGTACACAAGAGCAGAACATTGTACAGTGTTTTTGGATAAAGCAGCACTAACTAGCTGTAAGCTGGTACGGTGTTGCTGAACCAAAAGCAAGATGACAAGTTAAGCACTCTAGGAGAAGTATCTCCACAGTTTGTATGAGAAAAGTAAAGTATCATGTATGTACAAACCGACTATTCAAACAAACCCCACAAACTCAACGTCATTTGCCGTGGAACTGCACATGCTGCAGCTGATCAATGGAAGTCCTACTGCAAGAGCTGATCTGAGACCCAAAGCAACCATTTCCTTTTGGTAACAAAGTGCATTACCCATGCAGAGAGCACTTGCACAAGTCATTATTGCAACACGTCACCCCCGGGCTCTGGGGGAGCGGATCCTTACTGCAGCCTCAAGCCAAGGAGCCACCTGCATTTTTTTTTCACTATACAAAATACGAAATGGCCCAACCAAACCAGATGAAACTGAGATTAAAGCTACGTTGAGTATCTGTATGTGCACCTGGCCTTTCTGCCGACAGTCACAAATTAAAGCAGAAAGTCTGCACCCCAGCATCACCAGTTCAGACTAAGATGGAGTGGCAGTGATTTCCATAATTAGTGCAACATTAACTCCTATACTCTATCAAAGTGACTCACTGCTCTTCAGATGCACAATGTGCTTAGTCAGGTCTTACAAAACCAAATCAGGACACTGTGCAGAAAACTGGTATCAAGTTTATAGACTTTTTTTTAAACATCTACCCCAGTAAAAACCCATCAAGCTCAGAAATAGTTTGTGCCCTGTTCAAAGTCAATTGCAACAAAAAATGACTTTTTTTATTCTTGGGTTAGCAGTGGGGCAGAGATTAAGGTTCTTCTTGTTACGTATACTTTTAAACATCATTCAGCTTACACCTTCAGAAGAGGTTATTTGCTGCATTTTCAGGACACTGTTCATCCTTGTCTTAAACACTACACTGGTTTAAGGAACTGAAGGTTTCTTCTTTGATGAAGACAGAAGTGAGACAACTTGTTTCTAAACTGCATAAACTTAAAGTTTCAAGTTTTAATGGTGTAAAAAATCTGACATTCAATTACAGTTAAGAGAAACTTGCTACACAGCAAACTGCATCCAAATCTACCAGTTATTGATGGGACCTTTAAATTAACCGTTAACGAGTTATTCAAGGCATCCAGACCTGCAAACATCAGATCACCCAGCCAGTGAGCCAGCAACTCCCTCCCCCTTTTTCACAAGGCTTTAACAAGTGCAACTGATGTGGCCTCAGCACTGGAGCCAATGACTTCCATCGGTTAACTCCAATCCCCAAAAAGGTTAGGGAGATCCTGTGTTAAGCCCAATGCAATATGCATTAGTGTTATGGAGCAGGAAGATCCCAGTGTCTACTTGTTAGAAGTTCACACAAACCATACAGATACAGACAGGATAAAACACAGACTCAAAAGGATCCATTATGCTTGAAGAAAATTCCAAATAAAATGACATCTTCTGCACAGCCCAGCCTCAGACACAGCCACACCTTTATCTAGTATAATAAACTCTGTAGTAAACTGTTTTTGACCTCCATAGAGAGTAGGAGTTGTCAAATTTAAGAAGATAAACTCCTCTCCCTGGGTACTGGTGGCTGCCAGCATACACTTCTTCGTGACAGTCTCGTCTGTACACAGGCACTATTTCATCTAGCTGAGGCTTGTTGGCATTCTTTTTGGCTTTTTCTTCACTGCTAGTATTTTCTGCAAGGGAAAAAAAAGGGTGTCAGTTAACATGGGTGGATGTCTTACCAGAAGAAGTCAGACTGATCTCTAGTGGACAAGGCACTCTTTGTTAGTTTGGGAATAGAGGAGTTGAAGGGATTCATACCAAGGCTGAGGCTGAAGCACTCAGAAAGAGGAGGAACAGTAAGCACGCTCACTTTATCATGATTTTTAGTTTGCTATCAGAACTCACCACATCCATCTGCCCAGCACAGCCAGGTCAGGTCAGTCTGTAGATGCCAAGCTCTAGTTTTCAATATGACAATGACCCCACACTGACTGCTACTGATCTCACACACTTACTGCCACAGATTACTTGGTAGTAATACCCAGAAAGCCACTGCTTCCTGTGTCAGGGCAGCTCCTTCTAAGCAAATCACATGCTCATTTCAAAACATTTTTGGGATGGCATGCTAGACTCCCCCGCAGGCAAAGGCTGTGACCTGTGTCCCAGCCACTATCAGGAGTTGCTCTTTGAAGCTGTTTTGCTGAAGCCTCAAGGAAACTTCCTCCCTAGGAAAATCTCTTGAACAGCAGGACAGGATTTTTCTTAAGGTTTTCAGTGTGCAGATCCACTGTGCTCTGTTATGGCACGGGTTTCAGTCTAGTTTACTGAACAGTTGGCTTAGGAAAAGGATTTCCCCAGCCTCAACTGCTTTAACCTATCTGTGATCAAAGGAGGTGACTGAAGTTACTCGCAGAACTGCAGTTCCTAATAAAAATTGAGAACATGATTCCAGCCAGATGGATGCCAGGGAAACTAGGAGATTGCACAAGACCGTCACAGGGGGTTTCACCCACAGCAGACTCTGACAGTTTATATAAATTAGCATGCTTACCTTCCTCTTCCTCCTCATCATCACTGGACTCGCTGACATGCACACTGACTGCAGTATTAGGGGAGTCTGTCCATTCAAAATACACCCCAAAACCAATGTCATAATTGTCTGTAGCAAACTCCCAAAAGAGGTAGGACCCCTCTTCATGAGTTGGTACTCTGACTGTAACCACTTCTCCTCGGCCCACTGTGATCACAGAGTCTGCATCCTGACGGATTTTTTCCTTGAAGTCTTTTATCTGGGGTCGTGTCCACATGGATGGGGCAGCAATCACTGGAACAGAATCTGGAGAGGGAGAAGAAAACACTCCAGTTAGGCTTTGCTTCAGTTGTTTATGCTGCATACTTAAGTGTGCCTCGGGACCACTTGACCCCAAGCATTAAACTTGCTTCCAATTAATATTCTGTTTAACATAAGAAGCAAGTTTTAACTCCAAAAAGATGTGTGAAATGCAGTGCAAATTTAATTATAAACACTACTAAATGCTACCAGTTCACCTATCCACCAGTTAAACCAACAGTTTAAACAGATAAAAGCCTCAAAGGCTGTACTGCTACAGGTTTATACTGCACAGAACCCTGCACTGAAAGGATCTTCACACAGTTGTGACCACAGTTCAAATTAGACTGAACACAATTCTGCCCAGAACTGTTTTGTGCTACAACTTTTATGCTCCTTTCCTTCAAGTCTAGAGTGAAAGGAGGTTCTGGATCCCATCAGCTTCGCTGAAATGCTTTTGCTGCTTCCTCCTGCCCTCCCCTCTCAAAGCTGAGTTTTGCCTATGCAGTATTATTCTCCCTTGAGAGATAATGGCCCTAGGAATCACACCTAGCTTTTGCACAGGCAAATGAAGTCAAACAGAGAGCCACAATAACCATACTCAAGACATCGGAATCCTAAAAAAGGCCTCCGCTACTTATTTTTAATTAAGAAACCTAGCCAGTCTTACCTTTAGGTCCATTCTCCAGTGCTTCTTCCAAAGCCTCGGTATCCAACTCTTTTTCAGGGCTGTCTGCATGTGCACTGGCCTGCCCATTAATGGATGGGGTGTCCCCTGGGGCAGGTGTGTTCACCTTCGATGCAGTAGTCAGGGATGCTCCTGTCGCTGCCACCACTGCATCCTGCTGTTTCTGTAAGGCTGCCTAAAAAGACAGGGATTTAAGTCCACTGCAACCAAACCCTCACAAGATGCCAGTTTTACACCTTCCAGCAGAAAGTATAAAGACAATTTAAAGAAAAAAACTCTCCCCCCTTGCCCTACAAGGGGGCTTGACTCAAAAGACCAGAAGCAGCACACATTAACCAGTTACACCTATTTAGTACCAAGGGAAGTGAAGTCACTTTGTTTTAGGCTGGTGGATACAAAAAAATTCAACTTTCCAATTAATTAGGGTACACACAATAAACTCTCACATTTAATTATGGATGTTTTTCATGCCTATAACATTTCTTTCAGAGTTGGAAGTGTGACTTGTTTGCTGGTTTTCATCAGTGGGCTGTAAGAGTTCCAGCCTGAGCTCATCCAGGTCTAAAAAGAGCTGAGTATTGAAGGTCTATTCAGTCCTTGCAAATCTGTCAGTCAACCTGCTCAACAGAGTTCTCTATTTTCCTGCCCCTAGTTATCAGTCCAGAGAGACTACACACACTTTTTTGTTGGGACAGGGAGAAGGTGTAAGTGACAGTACCACTGTTTAAAGAATAACCTAATAATCACAAGATTTTGATGAACAAACGTTCATCAGGTATTCCGCAGGAACATGAAGACAACATACTCCAACATTAGATTTCAAATTTAAGCAAGGGCACAGATGCTGTCCAGATTCCACTTTCTACTCCAGCGGTTCTGTGCACTGAGAGAAAGTCAAGTGGTGGGAACTTTTCTATAAAACTGTTGCATACAGCCTTTCCAAGATTAATTGCTACACAAGCTGATCTGTAAGCAATCAAGGCAGAGCAGCACTTTGTAACTGCACTAACAGATCCCAATGCAGATGAGGCACAGGCATCCAAATAAAGTATTCCTCAGAAGTGTTACAGAAATTACCTGAGACTTCAGGAAAGTCCAAAGAGTAACTGTAACAAGGCAGAAAGTCTCTGCCTTTCCTATACCACTTCAACTCCATCAAATCATGGTTTGGCTTGGAAGGGAGCTTTAAAGATCTAGTTCCACACCTCTGCTACAGGAAGGGGCACCTGTCACTAGATAAGCTGCTCAAAGCTCCATCAAACCTGGCTGTGAACACTTCCAGTGATTGGGTATTCACAGCTTCTCTGGGCAACTTGTGTCAGAGCCTCACCACTCTCACTGTAAAAAAAAATAATGTTTTCCTTATGTTCAATCTAGAGCTACACTCTCTCAGATTAAAACCTTTGCCCCTTGTCCTGTCACTACAGGCCCTGGGATCAAGGTCTCTCTTCATGTTTCTTGGAATCCCCCTTTTAGGGTACTGAAGTATTGCAATGAGGTTTCCCCAGAGCCTGCTCTTCTCCAGGCTGGACAACCCCAACGCTCTCACCCTGTCTCCAAAGCAGGGATGCTCCAGCCCTCGGAGCATCTTCTTGGCCTCCTCTGGACCTGCTCCAAGAGGTCCACGTTCTTCTTATGTTGAGGGCTCCAGAGCTGGATGCAGCACTCCATGTGGGGTGTCATGAGAACAGAGCACAGGAGGAGAATCACCGCTCTCCCACAACCCCTGCGGAGGGCCCTGACCTGACCCAGCTGCAGGGCCTTGCACTGCCCTTGTTGAACTTCATGAGGCTCACATGGCTCCCTTCCTTGCACATTTCTTTGCTGAGGGCATCACCCTCAACTAAATACAAATGACTTAACCACAAATTATTAGCTGAATTTTAAGTCCTTAGCTCGGGAACAGACCTCAGGCTGGCAGCTACATTCTGTTCTCCCACTCAAATCATGAGCAGCTTATTGCAGGCAAGCAACTTCTGTAGTTATACTGAAGTCAGACAAGAGGTGCAACAGGAGGGAGAAGTCAGCACTGCTCAAGCTGGCAGGGAGGAGCAATCTCCAACCCAGCAGTGATGCTGCAGTGCTGCATATGCTCAGCTGGAAACACAGGGCTGACCAGAGCCTGCTGCTCTGCACAGATCTTCAGGAGAGGTGTGTTCATGCTCAGATGCACTGGGATGTCATTAAATTACACACACGCATCACCAGTGCTGCAGCAGAGCACTTCACATTTAGTCTCCAATAATAACACTGAACCAAGTCATTAGTAAAGACTGCTTGGAATTTTCTTGATTAACAGCTGCTTCAGAGAACTACTCGAAAAGATTAAATAAAGGGGCTTTGGTGTTTGAATCTGAAGCAGCATTAGTCACTAGCACACCAGCTCTCCCTGTAGCAATTATCTTTTCAAGGAGATAACAGCAGACACATTAATGCCTCCCAGTGACGGCCTGGGACACAAAGCCCCAGGTTCCCAGCTGGCCAGCCATACCTGCTGCTGTGCGAGCTGCACCTGGTACAGCTGCTGCATGTACTGCTGGTAGTGCTGCTCCTGGAGCTGCCGGATCAGGATCTGCTGCTGCTCGTAGTTGCCGGGATACTGCTGGGCCGCGTACTGCTGGAACTGCACCGCCGTCTGCGAGTTCAGCGCTGCCATGATCTGCTGCCTGCAGCGGGGGAGCACAGACCGCTGAGGGCACCGGGGAAACCCCTGCACTGAAGTGGTTTAAGTGGTCTCAAAGACAGTTAATTCCATTCCTGCAACACCCAATCGAAATAAATCTACATAGCAGACCACAACCCAGAGCTAATGCAAATGTGAATTTTGCCTAAAAATACGCTGCGAATATGAAGAAGGAAGCAACATTTTCTACCCAATGTTTGGAAACATCAAATGTTAAAACAACAAGAGCTCTCACATCATTCTCAATCTGTAGTCTGATAAAGAAGTAGTGGTACAAAAAACCCGCATGACTATATTTCTCAAGCAAGCAAAGGAAAAAATCCACATATGGTTTTTCCAGAAACCATCCTTCTAGCAGACCTGCTATAAATATTGGTAAGAACAAACCTGCTGTGGTACAGCACACCAATGCTATTTGGTTAATCTAAGAAAAACCACATTACTGACTTAATTTCCCTGGTCAGTATGCAAACAAATATGAAAAACATGACTGACAGTGGTCTGATTCAGGAACAAAAGCACCATGCTGCCAGATGGGGCATCTGCACCTCCAGTAAACTCAACTGCTGAAACTTCAGGAGGAACACATGGTTACTTATGCACAGGCTGGTTTTTCCCTCTCTCCAAGGGACTGACAGAAACTATAGAGCAAAATGACTCCTTACATCCAGGGTCTGTCTCACATGTTAGGCCCATCAGTGACCAGCTATCAGTGTTTCAGAGGAAGGAAGAAGGATCAACACCATCACAGGAGTACTTATTTCCTTCCCACTCTTCTGTCCCCAAAAATCATCTCCTAAAGTATCAGTATTAGGCTGGTTTAATATCCCACAGGGCAAGACTTACTACTTTTCAGCAAACTATAGCCAGTTTAGATACACTTGGTTGGTACATAAGTATCCACATTCCTTTTCTGTCTGAACTCTTTATCTCTGTAATCTGCTATGACCACTTAATACACAACTCCTATTCATGTAAAAAAACCCCTCTTAACTTCAAGGCATACCACACCTCTTGTTACTTAGCACTGTGCAACACTTTTTATTGTATCTGCTAATTTATGTCTCTTTTACACTCCTCTGGCTCTCACCATGTTAAACAAACAGTAAAACTTGTGGTTTAATTATTTGCTCCTTTCTCAAAACCACTGCGCAGCAAGCACAGGATCTACTTCAGAGACACCCCCTGCAAAGAGGTTTTTATTATGCAACATAGTTGCTGACTGATGTGGAACAGCTTTACTATTCTCTTAAATATTACAGGTGCAAAGCCAGATCCATGTTTCCAGCATCTGGATGTGATGGGAACAGTGAAATATAACTAAAGCTGTATATTCCAAGTATACAGTTGTCTCAAGTACAAGGGAGTTATTTTCTTTGTTGTTTGTTTCCACTACTCACTTCTGTTGTTCCATCCGAAGTCGTTCCTCCTCTATTCTCCTCCTCTCCTCTTCCTCCCTTCTCAGTCTTTCCTCTTCTTCTCGCCTACGTTTTTCTTCTTCTTTTTGCAAACGCTCCCGCTCCTCCTCTTCACGCCGCCTTCGTTCTTCCTCTTCTCTTCTGCAACATCCACCCAATAAGCCCTTTCAGCATTCCTACACTCCTGGGATATTTTCAACATGCTGTAACCTGCCTTTTGCCTGCCCAGTAAGGCTTTTTGCTTGGCATCATCTCTTCGCACTTAAATTGGCCTGGAGAAGTGTCTCACCGGACACAGGAAGAAAACTTATTACCGTACAGTTTTACTGCATTCCACAGCATGACAAGTGTAAATTCCGTGTTACAGTTTGATGTTCATGCTAACTTGTTACTATACTATCTGTAGCAGAGAGCAGCAGAAAAAATTGCCTGGAAACTTCAAACACATGTTCAATAATGATGTGGATACTGTGGTTTAATAATCACATGATCAGTAAGCAGCAATTAGACAGCCTTTGTCAAGCTGCTAACCCATACTAGAAGAGGAGTTTAAAACACCTGACACTTTCATGTTTGCTGCACATTTAGTCCACAGACATCCCAGGATACACACTTTGTTAAGCATCTCTTCTTAAGCAGGTGACAGTACCAGCAAGGTTTTAAAAACTTCTTATACTCTAGCTGTCTTCAGCTCAGAAACAATCATTCATTACTGGCAAAGTAAAAAGGCTTAAAGAGATCAAATGGTACCACAGCCACCTAAACTTCAAGCATTTCTCTTCCCAAGACCACTTCAACCTAAGCTAACTGCGATACTGTCCGCAGGCCAAGCGTTACACACTCAATAGATGCCAACACCAAAGCACTTAAACATCACCTTTTCTTTTCTTGTTCTTCTTTCTCTATCTTGTGGGAAGTGACATACGTTGAAAACAAGTGGCAGCATCTATGCAGGAGCTTGACAAATTCTGTCATAGCTTTTTGCTTTGACATGTTTCCAAGGGCAGCCCATTCCTTCCTGAGAGAGAGAAATCAGCTGAAATAACACAAGACTCAGCTCTTTTCAAGTCAGTAGTGAACTGAGTGAACAAAGAAAGAAAAGTTGGAAGACCAGGAGCCAAACTTTATCATACGTAGTTTTAGAGAACCAACACCTTTTTCCCAAAGACATTACAATGTTCTCTTCTGCCTGCACAAGGATAACTCTTTCAAATAGACCTAACTCAGTTTTTACATGAAATCTCATATATCCCATCCAACCTACTTTGAATTCTGAACTGTGTCCAAAGACTTCCCAGCTACAAGTGAGCCTGAAGTAATTTTTTACCCTTCTTCCACTCTTGTTTGTGGATAAAAACATATACATGTTCCTGAATGAACAAACATGGCAACAGCTACTGATATAGCACTTCAGCTAGTTGAAAGCAAGAGCCTGGTTCTTCCTAAAGAAAGCTACATCTATTTGTGCAAAAGCAGGTGCACTGGGTCCACCTCAGAGAAGCCACTGCTGTGTTGCACATTGCCTTCACTCTAGAACACTAGAAAGAGCAACACTGAACATGAGAAGTGCAGCCTGAGCTGCAAGCAACACAGGACACATACCTGAGACTTCCGAGGTCTCATAAAAAATTTACTCAGAGTTTGAATGCATCAGGTATCTGACATCAGAGACTATCTCTGGTGTTAGGACAAACTATGGTAAATGCTTCTACCACTGGCAAAAGTCTTGGCCTGCTGTCACTGTGGAGTTTGGATGAAACATGGGCCTGCACATTAATGCATCTTAAAATGCTATGAGAAAATGGACCGCCAGCACAGCAGCCTCTCCTAGTGTGGTTGAAAAAAACCCAATAATCTTCTGTTAGTTCCTGTACTGAACTGTGACTCAGACTTCTAAGATATATTTAAAGAGGCCACTTTCACTTTCCACTTGCATACACACACTTAAGATAACCCACATACTTGCAGAAAATGGATGATGTTATCTTCAGACTGGAAAAGCAGAGTTAAGACCAACAAAAGCACCAGCCCTTTTACCTTCTATCATTCCCCAGCACATCAAAGAATCCAACTTCAGGGCAAGTGTCAGGGTTGTAAGGTCCCAGCAGAACCTGCTTGTGCAGTGCCACAAGTTTGAGCTTTTCTTCATATGTTGGATGGAAGGCTTTGCCATCTTTTTCTGTAGAAAAAAAAAAAAAAAAAGATTTCCCTGTTGTGATTAATTAAGCACAGGATAGGAATGAGGGTGTTGTATAATCATTAGCATGATTTCCTCCATTAAAAAAAAGAAGTCAAGTCACAAAAGGTTAGACAAATTAAGTCAGTCCTATTCAAATAAAATATAGATCTGTCCAGAAGAAACACATCTACTTCAGGTGATGAAACATCAGTGAGGAGTGCTTTGCATCATACTATCTACAGTCAATCTTAGTAAGCTATCACATAAATATTTACATTAATTTGTTGAATGTCACACCATATGGATCTATAGCTCCAAAATATTTAAAAACCATAACTGAATTCAAATGTGTCTGCCAAGTCTAGTGCAGTGTGGATAGGAAGGATTTTCCAAGAAGAAAGATGTGATGCTAACTTTATAAACTGCTCCCCTTTCATGCTCTTCGTATCGATGAAAGCAGAACGACCAAGGTTGAAGGCAAGGAAAACTGCAGAGAGGAAAAATTAGAGTTAAGGAGAGCTTTCCTTGAGGGAATATGATTGCTATTCTTTGCCAAGGCAGCTGGAATAGCCCCTCACAATAGGAAGCCTTAGAGCTGACTCCAACAGCTCCAGAAACACATACAGTGAACTCTGACAACACGAAGGCAACATAAGCCTGAACTTATTCCAATGGCTCCACACCAACACCTTGTGAAGCATTCCTGGTTAGATCCCACCATGCATTTACTGGTAAGAAGATACTTGCATTGATTTAAAATGATCTATGAATTAGTCAGCTAGGACTTATCTCAACACATTTAAATTGTCAAAATAAATCAAAGAAACGGGCACTGCTGCATGTGACTACACTGCTCATTTAAAAAAAAAGACATTTTTATTGAACAGGAAAACAAATAAATAAGCACCATCTCGTTTTGGAAGGGCTGAACTGAGGAAGCTACCACCAGAGGTAAAAGATAGTCACTTCACATGACTGTACTGCTCTGCATGTAATTGGGAGCTGGAGGCAGAGTTGCCACTCATCTCCAGTTCTCCTTTGGAGCAACTTGTTTACAGCTCCAAACTGAGCAGTCCACACCTAAATTTCAGGGCTGACACATAGTGCAAAATTGCTTGGCTGATGCTTGTGAAGAGAGTTACTAACAGGAAAAGAAGGAAATTTTAGAACAAGGGAGGAATGAAAATACCTTTACTACAGCTTATTGAGAAACTAAGAGCAAATATTTCTGGAAATCAGAAACAATCTCAGAGGGAAAGTGTTTGCAGGTACAGCAAGAAGCTCTATTTTTGACAGAGAAAGTTCAGTACATTACTGGACTTAGTTGAAACACAGGGAACCACCACATGCATGCCATTTATTTTGAAGCCACAATCAAATGATAAGGAAGGCAAACATTTAATTACTTATTATCCATGCCTAGAGGTCCGCATCACTCTTGCAGAATCTCAAGTATTTGCTCTTGTCCCAGTGTCACACAACCTTACAGCAAATATAGCTTCCAGCTTCAAAAACAGAAGCCTTCCTTCACAAAAATATCTACTTCCAAAAGTATCTGCTGGGGTAGAAAAGGGGAGGTTGTAAAAACTGAACTAGGGTCTTCTACTCAGTGGTATACAAGGAAAGGACAAGAGGCAGCTGACACAAACTGAAGTACAGGGAATACCACAAGCATTTTTGTGTGTTTTTGGTTTTTTTGTTTACTTGAAGTTTGGAGGGTTTTAATGGTGTTGGGTTTGTTACTTAAACTGAGAGTGATCAAGCACTGGAACAGGTTGCCCAGAGAAGTTTTTAATTCTCCGTGTCTGGAGATGTTCAAAACCCATACCGAGCCAGTTCCATGAAGCCTGAACTGAAAAGGAGGGCTAAACCTGACAATCCCCAGCAGTCCCCTCCCACCCCAAGCCTGTGGTCCTTAAGAGATGCAAAATCACCATATTCTGGTAAGCTTTCAACACGGGTCTCAGGTCTACTGCTCTTCAGGCCTCCCAAAGAGCCCTCTGGCTTTTCCTCAATTCTTCACACTTCACATTTAAGTCAGAATTTACTTACTAGGTAACAAGCACTTCCATTAGCCTCAATAAACAGCACATACTTTGAAATAATACTTAATATCCTGGAGCAGTGTGCGAAAAAGCAAGTGACTTGACAAAGGTACTGCACTGAAATTTTGCCAGGTTTCTGAGCAAAGTACGATTCTCACGGGGGTCCCTACAGCACAGTTTACCTGGCACAGCCTGGGTACCTGCAGCTGTCTGCCAAAACACACAGCTATTCGCTGTACTAGACTGCTGCCTAAGCCAGAAAACATCATCGGCATTTGAACTCACTTCTGAAGAGAGCAAAAGTGAAAAAAACCCTTCATTTCCCATACAATGCACAGCACACCTGCATTTTCACAGAACAGAGATGTCAGACTGATGCCCTAATTACTGAAAGAAGCCAAAATCTGCATTTACAAAGAATGATGACCCAAGGGAAAAACAACAAACAAGCTAAATAAGAGAGGGAAACATACAGAGTAGAAAAATATGAGACAGGCTTTCCGTGACTTCTAGATAATGCAGATTAGAAGCCAATTATCAGAAAAACACTTGGAGCCAGTCAGACAGTGAAGTTTCATACTATTTTGCACTTGAATTCTTCAGCAAGAACCACACTGTATAATCATCCTGAAGATTTGGAATTGTTGCTGTTTAACTGAACCAGAGGACCTGAATTCATCTGCAGGGTCAAATATGCCAAAAAGAGCATTAGTGTGTCTAGACAAGTAGAAGTGCCAAATTTATTCAGGCATCTGTGAATGTACATTTAAGCAGGCATTACCCACACACCTCATACAGCTGCCAGGAAGTGGAAGAACATCAAAGAGCTCCAGGGAGCACACTGAGAAATCCAGAGGATGTGCACAGCAGAAATACAGCAACTACACAAACCCTCCCTTTGCCACTGGTATTCCTGACCCAACAGGGACACAGAGGGGCTCAACGTGCAAAGAAAACAAAGATGAAGCTGTTACTAGTAATGAGAGGCTGATAACAGGGCCTTGTGTCACTATGTGGCACTGTATTATTGACATGAATTGGTAACAGCTCGCAAATTTAGACACAAAGAGTTTAAGAAATATGCTTAAGAGACTGTATCGTGCAAGATGCTGTTAGTCCTGTGTAACTTCAGGTTCTTTCCCCCTTTAAGAAACATGGCACAACATACTGCAGCTTCCACTCCAACCTCACCTACTGCTCCCACTCCAAATGCCTAATTCCCTTGGGATAGCATTCAGTTGAGTCATCCAGAAACAGCTAGAAAACAGTTTGAGAAGTGTGATTTTTCACCTCATGGCTTTTAAAAGCAGAAGTCACATATGTTAACTCTATTCATTTGCAAAGTTTTAATGAGAGAGAACAAAACTGAGAAGTGTGAGGACTGAACTGCTGCCTGCAGATCCCAGTACACTCTTACCCTCCTAATCCTCCTCTCCTGAAAGTGTGTTCTGCATCAACAGAAAAATTACTGACTGGCCCTTCCAATTAAATATGATCAAAGCCTAGCTTCACAAACGTAGATACATTATAGGGGTTTTCATAATCTTGAAAACAAGAGCCTACTTAACTTACAAATTACAATCATGCCATCAAATTAGTGCTCAAAAAGAGGTCAAACAATTAATTGAGAATGATGTTCTGCTGAGGTTGAAGATGCATTCTTGTTAGGATAAGAGGAAATAACTTAGAGCAGTCGAAGAAAATTAGAGTACTTAACATTCCAGGAGAGCTTTTAGATACCAAAATGATATGGTTTGTGTACTGTCTACTCAGACGTGCTGCACTACAAATCACTTTAGACAGTGCATGAACACTTCAGGGACTGTCATACATTGAAGGTATTTCAACGACAGGATGTGGAAAACAACACAGTCAGGCTGACACTGGAGAGATGTGCTGGTGGAGCTATGCAAGCCACCCTGTCCTACTGCGGGACACAGCTTACACCTTGAACAGGTTACCTTCACCAGCATAACCCAGACCAGCTCAGCAAGCAGCGTAAGCCATCAGAGACACGTCTACTGTGCCAGACGCCCCAGGGCTCACAATTAGACAGGCCTAGAGACAAGGAAATGCACAATGACTGTAACATCACTGTGTTCTCCACTGTACACTGGATCCAGCACAGTGGAGCGGCTTTTTAACGGCAGCCAAAATGCTGGTCGACCTGCACTAGGCTTAACATGCAGGAAGGGAGAGAGTGCATGAGGGAAAGAAGGCTCTTGTTTCCCACAGAAAAATGGACTGAAACACTATTACCATCTATTTTCTATGCCTCTGTTATTCTGAAAAGCTCTCTTCACAAGCCATTATGAATGCTATAAAAAGGTAGTGCACATCTCCTGCACAGCCTAAGGCCTGACAGTTGAAGTGACCCTGGGTCAAGCATTTTAGATCTGATTTAGATCTGTCTTTAACAGCAACAGAATAAAGTAGCCTTTGAGTCTCTTTAATATCCTATCCTAGTTTCAGTTGCATTTTGCACATTGTTTATACACAGTCTTGCCTGAGCAATTCTGTTACCTACAATACGCCACAAGAGACAGCTGCTACCTGTCAATGTATATTCAAAGTATTTTTATCAGATTCAACTTCTCTTGGAAGAAAGCACACCATGAGTTACAGACAACTTGGACTGCACACTGAAGCAGAAAGGAAGCTGATTAACTATCAGCATAGTTTTTAGAAGAATGGACAGAAACAAGGTCTCAGCATTGACCTATTAACATGGGGCAGCCTTCAGATATGTTGCCTCTTGAAGTACAGGAAGAATCCCTATTTGCTCCTTGGCATGCACAAGGCTGCTAACCAAGTGTGCCCACTCCCACAGCTGTTCTGACAACGGACGCATGGAAATAACTTGGAAACGAGACCAATTATTTTTGGAGCCGTGCAGATATAGAACAAGTTGACAGAATCAGTAACCCAAGGATTACAAGCTCCTGTGGCTCCCCATCAGATCTATAAATATAAATCCTCGTGTTATGTCACTTTCAGGAAAAAAACTACAGATGAAAAGAAGGGCAATGACTTTGTGTGAGTTATTCCAGTCACAAGGGTAGAGAAACAAGGTTTTCACTGGAAAGACTAACTGAATTCAATGGGGGGAATTCTCCTCTCATGAGCAAAACCACGAGTTACAAAAAATTGCAGAAGGCTAATAAAGGAGCAGGAGTAAGTTGAAACGTGCTGATAGTACGTGTTAATTAAAAGGACAGCAACAAAAAAACCACTGCTGAGACAACACAAGGCAAGGAACTGGAACCTATACACAAGTAACACTCCACTGACTTCAACACCCAAGAAGAGATAAAGCTAGAACATAGATTCCATTAAAACATGCAATATAATAGATACAGGTTATTGGTTATCTACATAGCAATAATACAGATAAAGTCATTCACAGCATGTAATTTTTACACTGCAAACACAGGTTTACACTGTAGGCACACTTCACACTGTAAACACAGGTTCCTGTAGAATATTCAGCCCAAGACAGAATAAGACCACAGTTGACTGAGACTAGGAATTTGCTACTGCAAAGACATTTCCTTTTGCATCATTAAACAAAACCAGAACTCTTTTAAGCAACTTGTTTTACAGAAAGGCAAAAGAGAGATTAGATACAATGTTTCCTCAGCCTGATAAACAGATGCAGCAGCTTCTGATAAAGGAGAAAAAAAATTAAGCTCTTATGATCTCTTATGTTTTTTACAGCTTAAAAAAATATTATCTCTGTATATTAGCACGCTAGCAAAAGAATTGCTTTGTGGAAGGGCATGAGAACAGGGTCAAAGAACCAGGACTTAAGACTGCTTAGAGCCTTACCTGCTCCTAACAACTATGAGGTGCAGGTCAGCCAGTGTGAAGAAAAGACAACTTTGTCCTTCCAGCAGTTTCCACCTGCCAGCAATGCTTGCCCTCAGAAGAGAGAGCCTCCCTGGGAGGTCACCTAACAACTGACTGCCACAAGACTGACCTTTCCAAGTGCAGAGCTGTGTCCTCCCTAGTGCAGGAATGCCGCTGGACTCCCTGCTCCGCGCCTCACCTGGAGCAGCGTCTGCCTGAAAGCCACCGGGGCGACACATGGCTGCAACGTGCTCAACGTAGTGAGCACAGCTCTTCCTCCAAAACCACACAGCCCACTTCCTCCTCCGGAGGAAACCAAGCGTGGTAAGGTACCTCCAGCTTTCCACAGAAGCAAACCTGGCTATAGGGGAACCCAGGAAACACACTCCAGCTCTACACCCTGGGTATTTCATGGCTGCCTGCTGGAGTCATGGCGGTACACAGAGTCATGGAATCAATTAGATTGGAAAAGACCTCTGAGATCATCGAGTCCAACCTAGGACCAAACACCACCACGTCCACTAAACCATGGCACTGAGTACAGTGCTCAGTCTTTCCTTAAACACCTCCAGGGACAATGACTCCAGCATCTCCCTAGGCAGCCTATTCCAATGTCCGGTATCACCCTTTTTGCATACAAATTCTTCCTAATGTCCAACCTGCACCTGCCCTGGCGCAGCTCAAGACTGTGTCCTCTCGTCCTGAAGCAGCAAAGCCGGCCCTGAAGTTGGCATCCCGCGGAGCCGACACGACACCTCCCGCCAGGATCCGGGCTGTCAACAGACGCGGCGCCGCTCACGGCGAGCGCTCCTCGCCCACGTCTGCGAGCTTTCCCTTCCCACGCCATCGGCAAGGATCCTCGTTGCTCCGTTTTTAGGTCAGGTGCTGCACCCCCCCGGCAATGCCTTGCCGGCCCCTCGGAGCGGCCACACCGCGGCCCGGGGCAGCCTCTCCCGGCTCTGCTCCCGCCCCCCGCCTCGGCTCACGTCCGGCACCAGGAAAAGCGCATTCCCTCCGACCGCCGGGACACGCAGCTCGCCCGGCACACCGAGCCCCTCCCGGGGCCGCCCCCCGCGGCTCTCAGGGGATCCGTGCTCTGCCTGCGCCCCGCAGCCCGGCCCGGCGGGCGATGCCGCCCGGGGCTCCCCGGTGGCTGCCCCGGCCCCGGTGGGGCGCTGCGCCGGCCGGGCCGGCGGCCGGGCTCACCTTTGAAGAAGCGCAGCGCCAGCCCGTAGAGCTCCTCCAGCGCGAAGCCCCAGCGCCGCTCCAGGCTCAG
>WBMZ01015619.1:0-53900 GCA_013400975.1 Atrichornis clamosus
GGCCGGGCCCGGGCCCGGGCCCGCCCTGCGCGCGGTTGCCGTGCCCGCTGTGCAGGAAGCTGTGCCTGCTGCCCCGCGGCGGCGTCGCCGCCTTGCCTGTCAACACCACCCTGGCAGAGGTGGTCAAGCTTTACCGGTCCGGCGCGGCGGGCGCCGCCAAGGCCGAGGAGGCGTCGCCGGGGCCGAGACCGGGGTCCGACCAGCTGCTCTCCCCGCTGGCGTTCGGGGGAAGCTGCCAGAAACACCCGAGCCGGCCGGTGCAGCTCTACTGCCGCATGTGCCGGCAGGCGGGGTGCGGGCAGTGCGTCTCCGAGGAGCATCAGGGCATCTTTCACTCTGTCAACCTCATAGACACGGTGTACCAGGAAGAAAAAGTAAGCGCGCCTCTCCGTGTCAGGGACCCGGCTAGGAGGTCGGGCTGTCCAGTGGAGGCCTCACCGGGCGCGGGTTGCTTTTACTCAGAAACGCAGGGAAAACCGCAGCGTGGTGGGCAGGAGAGAGGCAGAGGACTTGTGCCGCTTTGAGGCAGAGTCAGAAGTTAGTTGTGGACTGCCAGGGTGTGCCTCCTCGTGCTGCCGTCAGACTGCATCCACCACACACAGGGGACCAGGCGGTATTACAGTGTTAACAGATCTGAACCCAGTTTACTGGGAGACCTGGAGAGTTGGGTGGTTTTGGTTTGATGGGAGGGTGGGTTGGCATTTGGGGTTTTTTTGTTGTTTTTCCAAGTTCAGGAATCAAGATCTACTAACTACACCAAAACCCACCCCCCAGTTTTGTTTATAGGTTCTCTGAGCTGGCCTAGGTAATTTGGGTCATAGATAATTACATATTTAGGAATAAATAGTTTGGGTGAGTAATAACAAATGTAAAAACAAGATGCCTTCTAGTTTGCATAAGAAAGCAACTGCCTGCCATAATGGTTGGTTAGTTGTAGAAGTTGTGATTTTTAACAAAATATAGCTACTATTTGGATAGAATGAACTTTTCATGCCCTGTGCAAATTGGGTGCAGGGTGACAGTTCTGTTCAGTAATTGAAACAACTGCAGGGCAGTGATGAAAAGTACAACTATAAAAGTTTAAATACAGCACTGACTAGTCTTTAAGATAAAAGTTGTTTTTACACTGATTTTCCTCTGGCCTCTCCTGTCACCAATTGCATGTCGCTTTGCACTAAATATTTTATGTAATGTAATGTAGTTATGCTGTAGAGAGGTAAAGGAGGAAAACTCAGTGATAGTTTAAAACCAGACAAAAATATCTTTATTATGAACAGCTTTCTATTTTAGCAAGTGAGGCATAAAAAAAAAAGTTAATATCACACTTTTTTTGCCAAACTGGAATAGCAGTATTTAAACTTACATTGTTGTGGTAGATGTATGTGAGGGGAGATATCAAAAAAAGCCTGAGAAAAACAATATTTTGACTATAAAGTACTCATTCTATCAGTATGCATTGTAAGTGAGCCTAAGAACATTACTTTGAGAAACAGGAGAAGAAAGTTGGTGTACCAATCTAGGAAAACATTAAATGCAATTAAGTGTTAGTTTGAATCACGAGCTTTTTCACTATATTGTACAGAATCACAAATTGATAGGGTTGGCAGGAACATCTAGAGATCGTCCAGTCCAACCTCCCTGGCAAGGCAGGGTCACCTGGAGCAGGTGACACAGGAACATGTCCAGGTGGGGTTTGAATTTCTCCAGAGAGGGAGACTCCACGACCTCCCTGGGCAGCCTGTTCCAGTGCTGTGCCACCCTCAATGTAAATAAATTCTTACATTGAGGTGTAACTCCTTGTAGTTTATGATCATTGCTCCTGGTCCTGTTGCTGGGCACCACTGAAAAGAGTCTGGCACCATCTTTTGAGATATTTATATGCATTACTGAGATCCCCTTTCAGTCTTCTCCGGACTAAACAGGCCCAGCTCCTGCAGTGTCTCCTCATAAGGGAGATGCTCCAGACCCCTAATCACCCTTTTGGCTCTACACTGGACCCTCTCAGTAGCTTCTTGTCTTTCATGATCTGATTCTAGTTAAGCGCTGAAATGTATTTACTTTATGGAATGGATAAAGTTGTAATAAGTGTTTCTGTTGTCTTGCAGTTAACCTTCTTCAGCACTCTGAAACAAATGAGAATAATTAATGAGAAGCTGGTGAATGAGATCTCAAAACGACCAAATGATATGGATGTGAGTTAAAGATGATGGATATTATATGTGTGTATGTCTGGCTTTGTTTCTTTTCTCATGATAGTTTAATCACAACCTGGAGCATATAGGTGCTTCTTGTGGCATAGATGTGCTCCGAGTTTACTTAGAGAAGTGATTCTTGTGTGGGCATTGCTTTTGCATTTGGATCTGTTCTTATGTTCTTGTGCTTCTAGATGATGCTGAAAAATGATGTGGAAATAATTGAGCTGAGATTTGGAGAAATTTTCAAAACTCTAGAAATGAAAAAACAGCAATTACTAGAAGATGTTGAAAATCAAAGAGGTAAAGAAGAGAAAGAATTTCAGATTTGGAAGAAAATGAAAGAAACTCACAAGAAGACTATCGAGAATTTTTTGAAGGATTGTGAAAAGCTTGTCCATGAGTGTGATCCTCAGCGTTTCCTGGAGGTGATGGCCTTTTGGTTTTGATATCAGTTGTATAAGGAACTCAAATAGAGCCTGCTGTTATTGTAGATTACGATTATGATTTGATCAGGAGAAGGTCAACAAATGAAAAACACAGACCAAAATCAGTTAACACTTTATACTTTTTTTTGTAATAACATTTTTCATTTTTAGAAGAGTTTGAAAAAGCTTTGTTTGCAGTTTATCAGTGATTTCTTTGTATGCAGTAGACACCTTTTTCCTCACTAGCAAATGAAATTAATAATGACTGTATAGCTGTTGCTGTAGCTCTTGCTATGTTCCGCTATCAGCTGTGAAAGTAAGCTCTTGGGGTGCCGGATAAGGAGTTATTTACTAGTACTGCCTTGAAAGTTGTTCCACATTTCATTGCTTTTTCATAATAACTTTCAAATACTTTATGTATTAAGCACTTCTGTTACATTTTTTAACTTATAAGATACTAAAAATGCTTTCTGGGGAAAGATTTGAGCCAGAACTGCTGATTTGTCTGTGCTGCACAGTGGAGTACTGTGTTGAGGTACCTGAGCTAAGGTGCTTATACTGATTTTTAAGCCTGCCCATAGCCTTTTCGCCGGGGTGTGCAGTGGAGGTAAATCAGCCTATTCAAAGCTAAGCTTACGTACTTCTGACATAGGCTGTGCCTACACAGAGTATATATTTCTGTATACAAAACCTTTTAAGCCTTTCTCTTCGTGTTTTAGGGAACTGCAGAGAAAAACAGTTTCTGATTTAGAGGTAAATGCTGGAGGAACTTAAGACACAAGCTTAATCTTCACTGTTACCTAAGCTAGTGTAGATCCTTTTAATTTTGTCAAACACTGGCTGCAGTTGAATGAAATTTAGGCAAATGGTAGATATGGGGCAAAGTACTTGTTTAAGTACTGAATTTTGTGTTCAGCTTCAAGGCTTTCCTAAGAAACCACAGCATATTGCTGATTCCTGCAATGGGTCTTTTTGCTGCCTTCAGATTAATAGGAAGCTAAGAAAGTACATAGAGTTTGACTAGTGGCTGGTAACAACTAATTAAGGAAAATTTAACTTTTACTTGAAGTAAAAGCAGCTCCCACTTCTGGAAGAAATACTGTATCTCCAGTGATTGGTATGTCACTAATCACTTCCACATCTCCCTTTCTCAATTTCCTCCTTTTGTTCCTTTTCTCCCTCTTTCTTCTCGTTTCCCATACTGTTTTCATCTTCTTCCTCCTATGTCGCCTGGTTTGCTTCATATTCTGCCTTCTCCTTCTGTTTCTCCTGTGCCTTCTGTTCTTCCTCTGCTTTTGCCTTTGGTTCCTTCATATCCACTCATCTTTTTCCTCCTATTCCTCCTGTTCATCTACTTCCTCTTCCTATTTGTTCCCTTCCTCTTTAACTTAGCATCTTCCCACCTGCCCTCCATAACGGTACATTGTTTTTGGTGTTTAAGGATCCAGTACAGTGATATCACCAGGTTTTTGTAGGGAAACAGCTATAATCCAGTCAGGTTTTTTACTTTTCATTACATGTTTTTTTGGGAAGTGTCACTTGACTACAGTGCAGTGTGCTTCTTACTGCCATTATCTGCCTGATTTAAAACTAAAAGACAGCTTTTTCTAATAGTGTATAACATATTGAGAATGCATAGCAAAGGCTTTCCTCTCCAAGAAATACAAAATAGTCTTTCATTTTAATGTTTACAAATATCTGAACATCTGAAACAGATTAGATAACCATATGGGTCATGATTTTAATGCCTTCATTTGGCTCTGAAGGTGTTCTTTTTGTCTTTAACACAAAATATTACAAGATAAATCATTGGCCCAGACATACTTGTTTGGCTTTATTTGGGTGTTGGGGTTTTTTTTGTTCGTGGGTTTTTTTGTTTGGGTTATTTTAATGTTAATAGGTTTATTTTCTATAGTTCCATGAAATGAAGACAAGGATTTCAGTCTCTCAAGTATTTTGATAAAGCAATAGCCTTTTGAAAGTTGGAGAAAAGTTCGTATCTTACAAATTCTTGTTTTGTTTGTAGGTTGCCTGCGGCTTGAATACAAGGTACATATATGTTTTTCATGTTTTGTGAGTTCCCTACTGCTCTTTTAGATTTTTAAGATTAAAACCTAAAAAAATAGTTACTTTGGATATCACCAGATAAGCAATTTAAAATGAAAATAGTATCGAGTACTTAAGACATTATAATACTTTCAGATTTTTGGATGCTCCATATTCCAAATTTTAGGAAATGTGTCAAGTGGTTTGTACTACCTGGGATTAGAGATAATCAAGCTTTTGAATTGTCTCCCTGATAAAAAGAGAATATAAAAATTAATACTTTGTGATTGGATATTTTCAGATACTTAAACTCACTAACACTGAAGCATGCTTGAAGCTTTTACAGAAATCTTTCAGCTTAGGAGTGTGTGTGGAGATTTTACAATGTCTTTGGTTTTGTGTTTTTAGTACACATACCCTGTCATTTCTTCTAAGGATTCTTAATTCCATTTCTTAGAACTTTTTAACCTGCCTCTAAGAAATAATATTGCAAATTGAGTTCTTTAAAATACATTGTGTTTCAGACTAACATTAGCATGCCCTCTGAAAGAGTATAATTTAGATTCAGACAATGTACGCTAAGGAAAGCAGAGAGGGCTGATATTTTTGCTGACCTACCAGCATTACTTCTTGCAGTTTTCCTTAAGTATGAAACCTAATTCAAGTGAGATGTTTTCATAAAAAAAATCTAGGGATTTTTGACATTTTATTGAAGACATAATTTTTCTGACTTCTCTCTCCTAGTGATTTCTTTTTAAAGTATTTTTTTATATTAGGCAGGTGTAATTTAGTTAGCATGTAAACTGAAGAAAAATGTTTTAAGTTGGTTCATTTTTTTTTAATTTTTCCTTTTCCAGAATGAAAACTCAGCTTGATGTGATGAATATAGCATCCAGCTGGGAAAAGCCACCAGTGTATATTCCAAAGAAGATAGATATCAAATCTGTGGTTAATGAAATCTTAGCGTTGGAGTTGACATCTGTTAATGTAGGCATTGTTAAAGGTAGGGAAGAAGGACTTAATTAAGACAAGATTTGGGAAGTCACTATAGAAACCTGCAACTTGTGGAACAAATTGCTAATAAACAATATGCATGGGAAATGCATGCAACAAAGCAGCTGAGCAAATAAAATGGATGATAAATTCATTGAGGTTTTTAAAATGCGTATTATGAATGTGCTTTTTCTAGAAAGTTCCTAGGCTGTATTTCTGGAATCTGGGTGAAGTATCATCCTTGTTATATGCAATGAGTATCACTGCTGTCAGAATGGTGTTGCTGAACTAGAGGGGCATTTGTTGTAGTGTCACGTGAATGTTGGCTGTGCTCACATTAAATGCCTTTACCTCACAGGAGGAGGTGTTAGGTTTTGTGTCAGGGCAGACATCTCCAGGCCTTTAAAAAAAGGTATTACACAGGCCTCTTGCTTTATGTCACATAAACTTTGACAAGAACTAGGGTCTCACTTAGGGCAATGTACTTTTGTTCTTAAATGGAATCTATTCAGGTGCACAGGAACCTTTCATTGTTTTCCATGTTTAATATATTCTCCCTCACTATTCTTGTGTTCTTTCTGACAGATCTACCTTTTGAAGGAAATGAGAACTCAACTCTATTTAAAGATATCATAAAGCAGTGGCAGGACCAGAAGAATATACCCAACAGATTTTTTGTAAGTTACTGACTTTGTGGTCTACAACACTACTGTTTTGTCTGTTTTGGCTTATCAAAATGAAATACAATGTTTGCTGCAAAACATTTTTCAGCCTGTAGCAGGACAGGATGAAGCAGACGGTAAAAGGATCCCTACTCGCTTTATGTCAATATCAGAAATGTCAGCATTTCAAAATATGAGTCATGAGGTATGATTGAACATCTGTTGTAAGTATGCCTAAGTTACTATTTATTATGGCACAACTTTCTAAATAAGCTTTTAAAATGTTTCTCAGTTTTCCTTAGTAGAAAGTTACCCTTCCAATTCTAGAATGAAATCTGACTAGGTATTAAAGCTGTTGGAATTTTTCTTTGTTTTTTTCTTCAGAAAGCTGGAACTTAATCTTACTACCGACTTCAAATACTTTTATATTTTAGTGTGGCTTTTTGAGTCACACTTGCAGCTTTCTAATCCAAGTAAACTTCCCTAGTGTCTTTTTGAAGAGGAAGTCATCTGCCTGTGTTCTGTTTTCTAAAGATTATAGAGTTAAATCTTGTGAGAACACAAAATAATTTGACATGAAACTGAATCCAATCTATTTTTTGTTTCATTTCAAATGATGAAGTCATATAACTAGATTTTTAAATTTTTTTTTTACTTACTAGCACTTCCGTGTGGGTGGCTGACTATTGTTCTGTACAGAATGATTCTAGTTACAGTTACGGAAGCGTGGCTGGGAGTGAACCGTACTATGTGTGTTCTGAGAATGCCAGTGGCAGATGATGGAATGAAAAAGTTGCTTTGGTCCTTCAAATACAGAAAAAAGATTTTTCTGTATTATTTTGAAAAATACTATTTTCTATTGCCATTAAGAATGCAATTATATATAATTTTAAAAAACCCAAACAAAAACCCCCAACACTTACCTTGATTTCAGATGGCCATTTTTAATGGCTGTTTGAGAATTTGTCACTTAATATCTAAGCTAGTATTTTTATCTATCTCTGGTTTTGATAGTGACTTTAAATAGTTCTCTACAGTCTCCTGTTTCAAAACCTACTTTGTCATCAGGGTTCCATGTGTATGTTGTTCAGTTGTTTTTGAAGCACTTTTTTCTGTAATGACTTGTGTTCTATTGCCTTCCAGTAACAATGGAAAATTACATTATAAAAGCTGTAATATATGAAAACATTTCTTCAGTCTTAGTCATATGTGAGTTTTAGAACCTCTGAATCTACAAAAGCCATTTTAGGTAATGTGATTTTTTGCTGTAATTGTAGGAGTTACGTTACAAATACTATATGGAACTTCAGAAGCTCGCCAATGTGTTTAAGACACAAAATTTCCCTGCAGATAAAAAGTATAAATTTGTAACTGCTGCAGCCTCCAAGGATAAGTCCTCCGGAACTTCTTCTGTATCTTCAGCTACCAAAGCAAGTAACACAGATAAAACAAAAATGGGAACCGTGCGAAGAGCAGGGGGCTTTGACAAAAGAAACTTTTCTGCAAGCAGTGCTCACAGCATCCCATCCACAAATACAAACGTTTCTGAAACAAATGGTGACTTAAAATTAATTCATGAGGGAAGTTCCCAGGAAGTAACCACTCCAGCCTTGCCAGAAAACTCTCCAGACTTAAGTGAAGAAAAATTGCCAAGACAGGCATCAGCAGTCACTGTTTTCAATGAAATGGACTCAAATTCTAGCGCTCCATCGGACTTAAAGCCAGGAGCAACCGTGGCTGTTACTGTTTCAAATTCAGAATCTGTAGATGTTTCTGCAGAGAGACCTACAGGTGTACCTTTTACTTTCAGTGCGTCTAAAAACTCATTTCCAAGAGTTACTAAAGATAGAGGTACATTTTCCTTTAAAAAGCAAGACCGGAAATGTGCTTTCCCTCAGTTTTATCTAGGGAGATGTGATAATGTGGATAAAACCAATAACCAGGATAAATATCGTCCTGAAACCAAAAACACAGTTTGTGATGCTTCAACCAGTCCTAATTTAGACTCAGCAGAAAGTGAGAAACCATACATTTTGTTTCCCTTCGGCAATTCAGAAAGAGATTGGTTTGCAGGATCAGGAGTCAGCAATTCATTTAAGGTTTCAGCATCATCCTCATTGTCTAGCAGATCTGAGAAGCCATCTGACAAAAAAGCGTTACCTCACATGAGGGAAAAAACACTCTGTACAAAGGAAACTGCAGAATGTGGTACACAGAAACCATCTGTCTTAAGGGAACAAAAGCCTCACGCCTCAGAATCCAGCACAACTGTAGCTTGCAGTACTTCAGAAACCAACACTGCAGCTGGGGTGAACGGTGTCTCTGAGTTCCCCCTTCTCACCAGTAATTGTGCATTTTCTTTCAGAAGTAACTTTCCATTGCCTTCACCAGTATTTTCATTTGGAGGTATTGTCAGAAATACATCTGATTTTCTGACTTCTTCCTTGTTTTTTTCTGGAAACAGAAAAGAAAAAATGGAAAAGGAGAAGATGAAATCTCCTGATAAAACACTTCAAACTCTAGGGAAGCCTGTATCTTCAGAGTGTGCAGAGCCTGCTTCTGTTCAGAGTCATCCAAAATGTGAAGGCTTTCCTGTGAACTCATCTAAAAAAGCTGAAAGTGCAGAAATGCTTGGTGATGGTAATGCTCCTTGTAGCCAGCCTTTATGTTCAGGTGTCCTTCCAGTTGAATATGAGAATGCATCTTCCACTCAACTCCTTACAGCAACAAAACAAGAAAAAGAGGTAAAAGAAAACATTGCTGAAAACAACTGTGTGTATCCTAGAAGGGAAGATGAATCTGAGCCTGTACAGTTTGAGAACACAGCTTGTTCTGTTCCCGGCACACACAGCAATCCATCTGGAGGAGGTTCTGTGCTTGCGGTAAACAAGACAGGAGGAATGCTGAGTGACAGCAATTCTGACACTGAAGAGCTAAGTCCAACATCTGTCTCCACTGATAGCAGCCATGCATCAGAATATTTTTCTGTTGCTGAGGAGAAAATGTCTACTAGAAGAAAATCAGATGTAAAGAAAGAGTGAAATGGAAAATAAGCTGGAATTAAATAAATGCTACTTAACACGTTGAAAGTTGGGGATATTTGTGATTTTATAACTGTTCTCCCTGATTCTTGCCAATCGAGGTATCTCTATGTTGGGAACGTAACTGCTTATCAGCAAGTACAATGCAATGAAGTGATTTTTATAGTGTAACGACAAACTCAAGAAACAACCAAAAATGTCATATCTTGACCAAGACCAAAGTATGGCCGTAGATGTTGCTTCTTCAAGAATGCAAACATTCTGGGGTATGTTTGGGGGGTGGGCAACTGAGGTGTCCCAGAAGCCTCAGTGGCAGGAGGCAGTAAATTGCTGTCTGGGTACAGTAGCACTTGCACTTAAGTGGGTGAGAGTACAGCCAAAAGCATTCACCTTACAGGGAAGGAGGAGAGCCACAGCGAAAATAAAGGATATTGAAGGCATTACGGAAAATTGTTTTGCTTATCTCCCTTTGGCTGTTTCCTTTCCTTTTCTGAGATGTGTTCAATATATGTTGAAGGTGCAAGTTCTAGTGTAATTTCAATAATTCCTCTCATGCTTTTGAAATTGAAGCATCGCATCAATGTTCTTTTTATACACTGCAGAAGGGTGTCAGCTACACTTCTGAAATGCTGTGTTCAGGGAAAAGAAACAGCAGGATTAATTCTCAGTTCTTTCTGGCAACACTTTGGGAATACTTGGACAGATATTAACCTGCTGTTTTGATGAAAGCTTTAGGAGAATCTAGCTTTTAAAACACAAAAATTTTCTTTTAAAATCTGTAATGACAAAAAAGGAAAACAGCACTTCTTTATGTATTAATAATTTAGAACTCATTGAATGTTTAGTGTGAAATATGATACAATGTAAGGATAAAAAGACCATCTTTCCAACTTTGCTAGCCATTTTGTTGGATCCAAGAGATGATAGTGCTTTTGTTACTGGAGTACACAGACAGTCATACTACTTCAGAATAAAGCTCTATTTCCTTTACTGTTCACTCTTCAGCAAAAGCTGGTGCCAGATTTAAAAGAAATTAATTCTGTATTAGATAGATATGTCAACTGGCAAGTATTAAATCAAAATGCAGAATATTTAATATTCCTTCAGAATTTTTCACTGGCAACTAAAAAAATCAATCTGCAAATTACCTCTGTAACTTTGTAAAAATACTACTTAAATTTAAATCTCTGCAACACTTACTAATATATTTGCTGTGACATAATATTTAGAGATACTATTCTTGTTATAGGAAAGAGTGTTGACCTAATTTTATTTGTGTTAAATTCTTGGCCTCAATTTTTCTGTGGCAGTGCATTCCTTTATTAAATGTGCTGAAAAAATAGTTTCTAGTATTTATAAAACTTAATAATATTATTTTTCTGTCTGCATTATAGTAAGGAATGTGGTGGGAATTCTCTTCATGCTTAGTTTTTTAGTTCTTGATGTTCATCTCTTAAATCTTAACTGTACTTCAGTATTCTCCTAAGAATTTTTCTGCTTTTATCTCTAGACATTCTTGTCGTGTTCTTCTGCATGTGTAGGAGAGAAATGTTAAAAATTATTACATGGAATCACTGGAAGACAAAGGCTGAGTGAGATGATAATGGCAGAGGGTGTCACGGGTGGAGGTTGGTCTCACTCTAATAAAAGTGAGAGAAATGGAACAATTCTAGACAGATAAGGCACCTATACAATTTGCCAGGAAGTTGTAGAAAAGGATTGTTTTCTTCTACAGTAACAAAAATGAGCTGATCAGAAACTTTAAGAAGTTTCTTAAAGGTACTTATTTTCAACCTGTCTTCTGTTCATTTCTGTTATTTCGTGAGAGCTTAACTTTTTCAAACTTTCAAGCAGATATTGTCTCTTAGTGAAAAGACACCATCATAGAATCATAAAGGAAAGACTATGATACACTGTTTTTGAAAGTAGAAATTGTGGTGTGGGGGTTTGCCACAGTCCTAGGACTGCTTTTCAGGTCTTGTTGTCCAAGTGCCTTACAGCTCAGCATTCAGGTTTTACAGGGGGTTTCCACACAGAAACCCCTAACGATAGATACAATCGCCCACTCCCTCTGCCACACCACGCTGACCCCGAAGGGAGCCCTTTCCCTGTTCCTTGAAAATGATGTGAGGTGGTACATAGTAACCTCTGGGTCCTAGGCATGCTTCCTCCAGACTACTACAAAAATTAACCCTGTCCTGGCTGGAACCAGGACAGTCACTGATCTTGGATGAACAGCAGAGCTAATTCAAAGAAACGGGGTTCAGAGTTGTTCTTAATGCATGTTTTGCTTACTATCCATAGAGAGTAACTTACATCACTGTCTTGGCACCATTGTAACATTCTGTGTGGCGATGAGGACTGTTGTCAAAGCCTCACTTTCCTAGGTTATATAAACTTAGGTATGTGTGTATATATTTTCAGATTACAGGTAGACGAAAAGGCAGTGTTCAACTGAAGCATTTGTATGAAAATACTGAAAACTTTCCTCTTCCCAGAAAAAAACCCTGAACACCAAGAAAACAGCATATTTTACTAAACTTAATAATTTGTATTACACAGACTTCTTGACAAGTATGCTACAAGTGACCTGGATCTTTCCGACTCTTAAAGATACAAGAGGTGAAATATGAAGCAATTCTATATATGGTTGGAACATTTTATTAATCAAACTTCACTGTACTGGTATAAAACCCTCTATATATTTAAAATTTTGTAAACTAAATCTGCAGGGCAGATTCATTAAGACACTACTTCATGGTTTAACAGAAACCTTGGAAAACAGTTAAAACAATTTATATGATTATAATTGTCGAAGTACTTGCTGAACATACTTCACGAAGGAGCTGAAAGTTTCTGGTGCTGTCCTACTGAGAAGCTAATCTTGCCAGCTGTCAGAACTGTGACATTTGCTCAGCGTATAACTGAGAGCTATATTAACATATATGCCACTGCCTGAAAAGTGTAACTGAAGGATAAAGTACAATTATTCACTTTTGTAATCTATTAAAAATTAAAATCCATTAAAATCAGTTATTTAGTCAATATTAGAGCCGCTAAAACATCAATTTGTAAAGGTTTACTTTCTAAAGTAAACTTTACATTATTTTATATTATTGGTTTATTTATTATTGTATTATTGGTTATTAACTAAAGCTTTGTTCTGAAACTGTATTTGATAACTCATATCTAGTAACTTTCTAACTTAAAGACTGCTGATCTGTGTGATAAGAGTATTACGTACTGCTGCTTTGGTTTTTCTTCTTCAGGTAATGCACTTCAGTTTCTCTTCATAGTTTTCACTCAGTTGTTTAAATGCCAGTAGAACATTATCATTTGGATCATCACACAGTTCGCTCAGACTTGTTCTGGTTTTAAAAAAAAAAAAAGATAATTGTTCCATTTTGATTTGCTTTTTAAACAAAATATATATTGTATTCTAAAAAGCACAAACGTAACATACTCAATAGATTTAATAAGGAGTGAAAAATCCTTGAGTGCGTAGTAAGCATCTCCTTCATTTAACCTAAAGAAAGAGAAAAAAAAAGATCAAATAGATCTGTAACTGTTTCATTGTTAATAAATCCTATTGTGGGGGTTGGGTAAGGGTGCAGAGAGCACATGGCATGACCTCAACTACTGACATACAAGTTCACTAGGATCGCTGTAGAACACTGTAAGCTTAAACTTACACTGCTGCAGAGGCTCATGTTTCTATAATTATATTAAACATATAAGACTCATGAGTAGTATTAGAAAAGGTAATTTATTAATGTTATCTTAGGAACATGGTTTCAACTGTTTGAAGAACTAACCTGTCACAAGCTAAAGTGGAACACTGTATTTCAGACAAATCTGCTGGATAAATTGAGCAGGAGATTGTGTAAGCTTTCTGTCAATGATGAAAACTATGTTTTGCAAAAAGGACCACTAATTACTGAAAAGGAACTTAATAAACTCAGTTCCTAGTAATTAAGAATACTTTTTTTAATTACAGTCAATATTTTGTTGAAATACTGGAATGATAGAAGGGTTTGGGCTGGAAGGGACCTTAAGGACCATCCAGTCAATCACCTGGGTCAGGGCAGTCCTAAGCAAAAATCCAGGCTGGGCAGAGAATGGATTGAGCCCTGCAGAGAAGGACTTGGGGATGATGGTTGATGAAAAACTCAATGTGAGCTGGCAATGTGCACTCAGCCCAGAAAGCCAACGGAATTCTGGGTTGCATGAAGAGAAGTGTGGCCAGCAGGTCCAGGGAGCTGATTCTCCCCCTCAACTCTGCTCTTACGAGACCCTACCTAAAGTAGGGCATCCAGCTCTGGTGGCCCCAACATAAGGATAGGAAACTGTTGGAGCAAGTCCAGAGGAGGGCCATAAAGTTGGTAAGTGGACTGGTGCAACTTCCCCATGAAGACAGGCTGAGAGAGTTGGGGCTGTTCAGCCTGGAGAAGAGAAGGTTGTGTGGAGACCTCATAGGAACCCTCCAGTGTCTGAAGAGGGGCTACAGGGAAGCTGGAGAGGCAACTGTAGTCAGGGAACAAGGGAGAATGGCTTCAAAACAAGAGTAGGTTTTGATTAGGAAGAAATTCTTTACTGTGAAGGTGATGAGGCCGTGGAACAGGTTGCACAGAGAAGTGCATGCCCAGTCCCTGAAAGTGTTCAAGGCCAGGGTGGATGAGGCTTTGAGCAACCTGGTCTAGTGGGACATGTCCCTGCCCATGGCAGAGGGGTTGAAAAAAGATAATCTTTAAGGTCCCTTTCAACCCAGGCCACTACAGGATTCTACAGTCTCAACTCCCCTGCTGTGGGCATGGACATCTTTCACTAGATCAGTTTGATAGAATTAAAGAATATGATTCTATAATTGGTGTATTTCCATGTTTCTTGATAATATGGCATTAATGCCAAACGTTCCTGTTGTAACCACAACAGTGCATGGAATGTGTAAACTAATTCTTATTAGAATCTGCTTTGAAGAGCTTAGAAAAAAGCAGATAATATTCTATGCACCCAATAGCACCCCCAGGGACACAGAGTGAGGCAGTATTGTATTACTCAAGAGTTACTGGCAATGAGCATGAAGGCAAAATAATGATATTTAGTAAGAGGAGTTGAGAGAGGGAGCTTGTGGTTAAGCTTTTTTGAGCCAAGGTTGGGAATCAAACAGCTGTGTGAATTACTTCATTAAGAACTACAAGCTAGGTGTTTTATAGAGAGATGGATTTAATGAATGAGGTTACAGAAGGCCTGTGAGAAAGGTGAAATTGATAATGATTAACATGACAAGATAGCACATTTACTAAATGCTAAAAGATTGAAGAGGACAACAGGTCTGTAAATGGTAAGAGCAAAAGAAATAAAATCTCAAATTTATCTTCTGAGAAGAAAGAAGACTGATACAGCTTATAACTTGCTTAATTAGGAAGGTGAAAGAGTGTCAAAGATTACTTTTTAGGAGTGTAAGAGCTTGACAGGCTCTTCAGAACTTTGAGGGCTTTTTTATTTAATCAAGGCTCTCTTCACAAAGTCCATGAAATGAGAACATCCAATGCAGGAGTCCACAAGATGTTAACATAGTGGAAGGAAGGTGTCAAAAGATTGGTTAAATAATACAGAAATAGATTAAAAGGAGGCTTTAATGATCAGTGTTAAAAGATACAGGCAAGACAGTGTAAAAGAAAAGATTAAAACTTCAGTTTTGGAAAACCTGCAGATCCAGGCAAAAAGAAGAGAGGAGGACTGCATGTACTGTGAACTTAAACATGAAAATACAATTCTGTATGGCAGTGGTTGACCAGCTTGGGAAGAGAGGTTTTTTTAGTTTGTGGTTGTGCTTTTTTTTCTTTTTTCCTTTAAATAGAGACGCTAGTATGATTGAAGTCTAAAGACAAGTTGCTAAATGCTTAGAAAAAATTAGGAGAAGCAGAAGTTTTGAAGTGCTACTGATAGAAATACTGAGTTACGGACAAATTTTGCCAGAGTTTGTGTTTTGGATGCCTGTATCTTTTGACACTGATCATTAATTTCTCCTTTAATCTGCTTCTGTATAATTTCACCAAGCTTTTGACATCTCTGCTACTCTGTCACCATCTCCTGGACTACTGCATTGGACTCCTCATTTCAGGGACTCTCCTGTTCTTTTTCATTATGAAAAAGCCTTGATGAAATAAAAAATGAAGAGCCTGTCAAAATGACCTGTGTTGCCGATGTTGAGATTTTGCATTTATGATACTGTTTTGAATAGCGAGCTAGTATTTTACAGCCATTGCCAGTTTGGTTTAGTCTTATTAAAACATTCAACTGATCTAGTCACAATTAACAGCTATTCTACCCCTAAATTATTGGGGGAGAAGGCTTTAAAACCTAAAAGACGAACTTGTGTACTATATTGTAAACAATGCTGCTCTTTAACAGTATTACAAATGGCAGTACATACCAGTTATCAGTTGTCAATGCAATCAAGGAACCATGCTTATAAAAGTCCAGTGCATAGGCATTGAGAGGCCTCCTTCTTCCCTGATTGTCATACTTGTTCAAATAAAGCAGGGGACAGTTTGTGACATTAATGCCAAGAGAACGTAAGACAGCCTGAAACCAAAGAAAATTTATTGAATAGATACTATAGGTTTGTTTAGTAGCCTGTTCTGTCAAACCTACACCTTTAGGCCCCACCTGGAAAGTTCCACACTTTTAATCCACTCCAAAATCTGAATTAGTACATGTAGACTATAGACCCAGGAGAGAGTTAGTTAGTAAAGTGACTTAAGCTGCTAGTGCAGCTCTGCGATATTCTGAGTAATTTAAAGTTTGACTAAGCAACTGAATTCCTCTTGAGTTTTAGATTCAAATTTTTCCATATTCATAGATCTTCTATTAAGGCTCACTGATGCTTTAAATTTATTAATTATGCTTAAACATGGAACATTTTAAGGATGAAGGTGAGTTTCAAATCCCCAGTTGTAGGAATTTAATTTTTTTACTATTACAGAATTATGAGTCATGATAATTCCCAAATACTGCAAAGTCCCTGTAAGAAGACCACAGGAAAATGCAAGTTGACAATAAGCATGTTGTTGAACTTGATTAATTAAGCTAATTCATATCCTAACATAGTCACTGAAATGCTACTTAACAAAGAAAACAGCCAAGGGTATAATGCATCCTTTTGTTAGAATCCTTGATTAATTTATCACAATTTAACAGAAAAATCAAAACAAAAGCTCCTGTCATGGAAAATATGAACTGGGGATGTGGTTTGAAATTTTAGAAATTTACTTGTCTCAGAGTCAAAAGCAACAGAGACCCTGCAAGAAAACAAACCGTTTACAGTTTTTTTTCCTACACCCATCTATTTTGTGTTTCTTGCACTGTGACACTATGGTGCTACTCAGTGTTGGATGTTTATTTTTTAACACTTCTTATTTCTTCTAAAGAGTGACACTTGCATATAGTGCCACCACATTACACAGACGGAAGAAGATTGTGATAAAAAAATACTTTTATTAAACTCCAATAAAATTCTGCTCCACATGAAAAAATAACTTACTTTATTAATGATCTCCCCATGAAACAGATCATTATCAACCACTCCAGATAAACATGCAAAAGGTGAGATGGCAGATACGCTTTTGGTGTTGTCCATCAAATAAGATGCTAGTTCAGAGCCATGCCAATTCTGAGATGTAAAATCTAGGCAAGAAGTTTCATATACAACATAAGCTATTCAGACACAAACTCCCTTTCAGCAATCTGTTTTAAAAGTGAGAAGTTTTCAGTGCAGTAGATAATGATAGCAAATGATTAGTCTTCTAAACTTAAATCCTTCTTGATAGATGTTTGTTTCATTCATAAGAACTTCTATGCAGCTGACTGTAGTGTATAAGAAAGAGCTTTCTAATGGTAAGAACAATTATGTCTCAGTCTCCCCTTTGCAACTTAAGCCTTTCTCCTTGACTACATCTGTAGCCAGAATTGCTAAAAACATGAAGTTGTGCCAAAACAAAGGCAGTGTTACTATTAGAAGACTTAGTTTACAATCATCTTTTGTTCTGTCCTATGTTGAAAGACAGAATAAAAGATGTCCTGTATTTGAAGTGCTTTCTTACTGCAAAAATAGAATTTTTGAAGGCATGTTATTTTTAGAGGAGCTAGGCAATGGGATAGTGATATCTTACGTTGCTTTTACACTCTTCCAGGAAGTAACTTGAGATTATGTGGTAGTTAAATATTTTTCAGCCAATAGCAAGCTATATTGCTTGGTAATTTTATAGTTATGACTTTTCATATTGCTTTGTTTATTGAACATCATTTATGGGCATGACTAACTCAGTTGATTTAAAGAAATGTGTCATGTTTTTTAGTTGATACTTCAACCTTAAGGCTGTTCAGATGTTGAAAATCTTAACCTTTGGTAAGATTCTGAAAGCAATTCAAGTATTACAGGTATCTGAGGATCTGCAAATGCACTGATGATCATATTGAAAGGCTTTTATTAAATAATTATATTTAATATATTTTTTCTTCTATAAAAAGTCCCTTTAGTTTTTATTTCCCCTACAGAGCTAATAGAAGAATAGCAACTAAAATGATGATTTCCCTGTACAAACTTCTACCATGTACAATATAATCTACAATGCTTGTAAAGCAAAAGCGAAATAAAAATCGTCACTCTTCATTAATGTACCTCAAATCATCGTTTTCTCTTTACAAAGTAAGAATTAACCTATATCTCATAATACAATCAATTTCACAAATTATGAACATGAATTAATTTTTCATTTCCTACCTGTCTTTGACAATGGAAGTCTGTATTCTTGTTCCATATCAGCCAGCTTGGCAGTTGTCAGAAGAAAATGAGCAAAATTTTCCTCTACTTTGGTGTTGTATTCTTTTACAGCAGCTGCAAAGTCTTTTGGCAGGTCTTCTAGAAAAACCTGAAATAACATACAGTTTATTGCTTAATTCAAGTAATTTGTCTAAAGTGTCTATTTTATATTGTTGCATACATAAAATATTAGTACACACATAGCGTATTGCTAGAAAGAAGGAAAGAGTACAGTCTCAAACTTTACCCACGTAGTCAGACTTCCTGGCCATTTAGAATTAATGGAACTCAAAGACGAACACCAATTTCAAACAGAAAAAGGCATGGAAGATATTCAACAATAAGTGTAAAATTCCTTACAGAGTACCTGGCAAACAGCTTTACCAAAGGTGTTTCTATGTATCTATAAGGGGACTTTTGAAGGACTGCCTTTCCCAGATCTTGTTTTGTCTATCTTGGAGTTCACCAGGTTCCCTGTCAACATGACAGACTGGTGGCTGCCATTAGCCACAATGTAAGTCCTGTAATCCCTCCTACATGGCTAACCACTTTTCAGAAATAAATATTTTCTCTCAGAATGCTTGCTGAAAACTGGCCACGGAAACATCTTAATCTGGAAGAAGTTTCCTTTGTTCCAGCCATAGCTGTGTCCTCCAACATTTAAGGCTTTGCACAGAAGAACCAGCACATTACAAATGTTTCACTTTTCTGCCTGCACCCATGGTGGGTTAATTTTTTTTCAGAACTAATGGTAATGCTGATCCTACTAAAATATTAGGTAGGTCCCATTTTTGGAAAAACCCCTAAGCCTATAGTGTCATGTACCATAGAGCATGTTGGTGTCCATGTGAGTCATTGATACATATCACAAAAGCTTCAGCTCCCTAGATGGAGACAAATTCTGGCAGAGTGAGAAGGGGAGGAGGAGCTCCAGGTGATGAAGCAGATTCCCTTGCAGCATGTAGAAGAGAGCAGAGTGGAGCAGATTTCCCTGCAGCTACCTCTGTAGAAAGCACCATGCCACAGCAGATGCCCACACTGCAGCCTGTGAAGAATCCCACACCAGAGCTGCTGAATGTTTTCTGTAAGAACTAGAGCCCATGGAGAGCCCACACTGCAGCAGGTTTATCCTGGAGCCCACAGACAGGACTCACGTTGGAGCAGGAGTGACATGGGATGAGGAAGGAGTGGCAGAGAGGTGTTAAGAATGGACCACAGCTCATTTCTCATTCTCCGTCAGCCATGCACTGCTTGGGTTGGGGAGCATTACAGGAGTCAGGAATGAAGGAGTAAAGTTGAGCGTGGGGAAGGCAGCGGCAGGGGAGGGTGGTGCTGAAATCTTTATTTTTTGCTTCTCACTAACAAAATCCATTTTAATTGGCAGCAAATTAATTTCATTTTCCACAAGTTGAGGCTGGTGTGCCCTTGATCATAACTGGTAAGCAATCTCCCTGTTTCTTGTCTTGACCCATGAGCTTCTCCATACTACTTTTTCCCACATCCTGCTGAGATGGAGGAGTAAGAGAGTGTCTGGGTGGGCAGCTACCTGCTGTACAGGCTGCTGTACATCCATAATGACACTAATCTAACTGACAAAAGGACACAAGTTCTTTGAAGTGGTACACAATAGAAGTTACAGTAAAGACCAACGCTTTCTCTACCTTTGACTGGGAAAATGTGCGTTTGTATTTTGTTGAGCAGGCTGGAAGATATTTTCTCCCAAATAAGTTTGCTAAAATGAGAACCAGCTTTTCCAGGACATCTTCTGAAAAAACAGTTGAGCCTATGTCAAAATAGAAAGTTTTTGGTTTAAATATGAAAGTGTAAAGAAAAAAATTTTTTTTTTTTTTGCTTACAATAAATAACTCCCATTCTGGAGGTTCTTTTACAGCTGCAATGGTCATGACAGAGGTTATGCAACACTGTAGGATAAAGATCAACTCATTACTTACAAAATAATGGAAGATAATTATGCAACTAATGGTATGTACAAATCAATACTGTATTCATATATATTCAAACATTGCACCATATCTCTTTGCATAATGGATTTGACTCCGCTAATGAGACATTAATAGTACTTTTTAAAATGTGTTGATATTCAGAGTAGTTACCCATCTTACTTGCTACACAGAATTCAAATCTTACTCTGGAGTCTGAATTATTAATTTTTCTATGTATGGAATTACTTTTTAACCTTATCAGAATGTTTCACAAACAGCAAATATAAGTTCATAATACCAGCATTGCTGTATGTGTGCCTTGGCTTTTTCAGACAGAAATATAAACATACAGAAAGTATGTAGAGGCGAGGCCAAGGATCTGAAGACGAAGGCCAGGAAAGCAAAAGGTGGCAGCACCAAGAAGGCCCCCAGAATCCTTTGGGTTCCAGGACCTGCCATGGATTGTCATTAAGATGCATGGAGTATTATTTACCTTTAATTGGCTGGCACAATTTGTGGAATAGACCTTTCACAAGAAAGCTCACTAAAACAAAATTTGCAGGTTCGTGATAGAACATGTGTGTCACAAGTCCAGCAAATCCCATGGGGTTACATTCTTGATCCAAGTAGCCCTATTTAATTTGAAAGCAAAAAAAGTTTAGTTGTAAAAAATGAACTTAGATATGATAAAAATATAAAATGGTGATATTCAAAAAAAGTCTTTCAACCTAGTGCATAGGTACCTATAGAGGCTACTGAATTTACAGTAAAAGGCACAAGTTGTCCAAGTACAGATTTTGACCTCATGGTTTTAGGGTGATTTAGATCATGTTGCAAATGAAATGTGCATACAGTCATCAAAGTAAGACTTGATGCAACTTGCGTTAAAGAAAAAAATATTAACCTAAATATTTGACGGGATAAAAGCACAGCAAGCAGTGATCTGTCAAATATTTTGCTGCAAGGTATTTGGGTGCTAGAAACTTATTGAGTTTTAAAAAGCAACAGGATAAGCTCATGGAATAAAACTCCCTTAAAGGCTGTAAATTCATGACATCTCTCCTATCAGAGATCACTCTGCATTACACCCTGTAAGAAAGTAAAAGTATCCAGAGAATCATCATTATACAGTTGTCTTTTTTATAATACACTTACTACTGGAGACAGGACAGGAGAAATGTGGACCAGGTTTTGTCCAGATCTTATGCCAATTCTAACTTTTTGGAAATATTACTAATCTCTCCTGCACACTGATCCAATTATTCTCTTCAACAGAAGCATCAGGCTTCTTATTCCACACACAACACACACCCGGCAGAGTGGGCAGAAATGTTGGTTAGAACTTCTACTGAGACTGGTCACAGATGTTTTGTTAATGTAATTACATTATTGATGCTCTTACTGCCTATAGTCCTCAGCTGTAAGCCAAAATGGGGTCATGCACAAAAATTTTCCAAAACAGTATCCATCAAACTGAAACTATTACCACGGAGAGATGTACAACTAATTTTCAGTCTTACCTAAGACCTACTCCCTCAACTTTTGTTAGAGATATAATTTCTCTCAACGTTTTGAAAATTAGGTCATCTTTAGTATGCTTTAGAGTCTAATGCATGCATGCATGTATTGTCACACACAATATAAATGCACAATTCTAATTTTCCTAATCCAGTTGCAATCTTATAGGCCATACCATAAGACTTTGCCTACTGAATTTATTCCACAACATAAGGAGCTCAGAACTAACCTCAAACTTAAGGTGTTTGAATTTTATCTGTTTCCTTACATTTGTAACAGAAAGAAGTAGCCTACTGCTATGGAATAAAAAATATATGGTTCTTTAGATGAAAGCATACTAACACAAACAAATAAGAATCTGTAGATTTAAGAAGAACTATCCTTTATGAGAACTAGTTAAAACCTACCTCTTTGATAAGAAATTGCAAGGAAAACAGAAAATAAATTTTTAATATTTCAGCATATCTTTCTTTTCCAAATGACATCAGTGAATGCTTCAACACTGACAATGCCTGGTTAAATAAAAAAAGAAAAATAAATTTAAAAAAACCAACAAAGAAATCAGCAATCCAAGGGAATATTGATATTGTAACAATTGAATATCCAGCTTTTATGCTTTGTTTCATCAATTGGTATTCAGGATAAAAAATGCTGTGTAGGGCTTGGTTATGTAAATTTTATGTAAATCGAATGCCGAACTCTTGAAAATGCTTGTGAAAAAGTATATCTGTCAGATGTGTGCTCATTTTCAAAATTTATGCTGAGGTTTGTAAAGTTAATTACATTAAATTCATATAGAGACCTAAAAGACAAGAATTTAAATATCATTAAACTAAACCCCAGAAGTTTTGAAATTACTCCTTTAATTATAATACTTTCTTAACATAGTAAATATTTAACACAGAAGTTTACCAATTTCCTTTGTTACCTTAAGACCTATGTCTGAATTCATCCAGTGAGTTCTCAAAAATAAATGTCTATATCCTGAAGTGGATGTAAAAAACAGATTATCTGGAGGTAAGAGTTCCTAAATACATACAAGAGGAAATCTCTGACCAATTTGTAATCATTGTTACAGGTTATTTACTTAAATCACTACATTAAATGGCAAAATTTTTTAAATTACAGATAATATGTAGATTTAAACAAGTGAGTAATACATAGAATTTTCTCATTGTTTCAATTGAGATAGCATTTCATAGCACCATCTTCCCTATGGAAATGTATGTTCAGATCATTTCTTTAAATAGAGCTAAAATTTTCAATATTGGAAGACTTGCTGATTCTCCAGTCTAATGCAAATATTGCATAGAACAAGAGGTGATACAATTCCCTTCCTGCTAGTGGCATTCTTTCTGATGCTGAAATTTATTGCAAGGAATAAATGCGTGACAATGCACAGTAGAATACCATGGAGAAGACAGCACAGGTACTGTGTGAAGCAGTACAGCAGAGTATACAATTTCATTTGAGGCAGGCTGTTTACTTCTGAAGTGCATAACTTTCTGCTCGTATTAAGGAGACAATATAATTTAATTTTATATTGAAGTTAAGAAAAAAAAATAAAACCTTTGCTCTGGCATCTGCTTTGTCATCAGCCTTCCCAGCCAATAGCATGAGTCTCAATATCAAGGAAACAGTCAGAGGAAACTGGCCTTTCAACTGAGGTACGTTGGATTTGATAAGTCTTTCAACTTTGGGCAGTGGGATATCATAGAAGAACACATTTCCAATCATGTCTTGTCCCCGTCTTCCAGCACGTCCTGACATCTGGGATTAAAGTATTTATTAATTATATCATTAATACAATAATATTATTAATTTTAAAATAAAATGTACCTAACTTCTATATACCATCTATACAGCATGCTATAAAGCATTTACGCAGAATTTTTAAAATAATATGTGCAAAATATGTTGTACCTTAAATCTAGCTAGTTTACAAATTTTTAAGATATGAACTTCCAAATTTGATAGAAGACCTAAATACTAGTCAGGATACTTACATTCTCTCAAATGTCATTTTAACATTTATTTGTCTTCAAAAGTTTAAGTTTTAACTTTATGTATACACATATGTATATACACACCAGCTTTGTTTTCAAGTTCTATTTAGCTCTAAATAATTTTTGAGTAGATTTGGAGCAGAAGTAGTCTCAGTATGAATAAAGAGCAGAGAGTATGAAAAAAGAGTAGAGAGAACTTCCTAAGGGTGTATACCCTTGCTTGGATCACCTGTTCTTTATCTGGTCCATTGCAGGGACTTGTACCAGAGGATGTGACAAAGCTGGAGTCATAATGTGCAGCAGAAAGGAGATGCTCATAGGTCCAGCTATGTCACAGATCCACTCTTCCTCCAACTCTGACAGCTACCTGCTAGGTGATGCCATCAGCTGTATCTGGCCTCTTGATCCTGAGGCAAACTGGCAATATTTCATGAAAATACAGATTTGAAAAGTAGCACAAGAGCAGAAGACAGGTGCTAATGAAGAAAGAGGTCAGTCTCTCATCCCACCCAATGTTGTACCATGACTGGAGACATTCTTCCCTAATGCATTTGCAATCTTACCTACACATTGCTGTGTTGCACTGTGTGGAGAGTCACTTCCAAGATGGAAGGAACTCAAATACCCCTATTAATCCAGTCAGCAATCTTTTCTTTCATCATTACATCCCCATTGTGTATTCTTAGCAGCATATTTTTCACACATTTTTAAAACCCTGTCTAGAACAGATCAACCTTTGTCTTTCCAGCTTCCATAACTGAAAGCCAGATATATGTCTTTACTTCACTCAGTAATTGTAATGCTTTAATTGCTGAAATAGGTCTTTTGGCTACACACATTATTTGTGGGCTGGCAGTTCTTAAACATTAATAAAATCACCTTATCTAAATTATTATTACCAAAATGAACAGCTAAAACTCAGAATATATCCAGAACTATATGCAAAAGAAAAGACTTTTTTTCTGAATTTGTGTGTAATGAAAGATACATGTGTACTGTTCTTGTAATAAAAAGTGCGTGTTCTATTTCCATACCTGTCTGTAATTTAGAGCATCTAAAAAGACAGAATCTTCAGCAAAGACAACAGATTTACATGGCATGTTGATTCCTAGAGCAAGAGACGAAGTAGCTGTGACTACCTATAAAATATCAAATAGAAGTATATCTATTAGAAATGGCAATATTCCATTAAAAAACAAAAACCGAATACCTGTAATAATCAAATTAAATCAACAGGAATTTTACTGTAATTTTTCATATAGCTAGAATTTAATTTGGTGAATTTAACAGAGCTATGAACATATAGAAATTTTACTCTTTAGTGTAATTCATGTAGTTATTATATTTTCATATTAAACTTTTGTATCCTGAAAGTTTATACCACATCTATTATGGAACACAAATTGAAATAAGGTTGAAATTGCACACAAATTTAAATATTTCATGAAAACAGTACACTATATAATAATCCTATAGAGTTCAGTTAAATAAAGCACATTGGTTGGTTTCTGCATTAAAAGACAAAAAATGCTCTATAAATACATTAGCAACAGAAGGAGCATTAACATTCTTTACTGAATGGGGGTGGGAAACATAAAGGCAAAGGATGAGCAAAAGGCTGAGGCACTTAATGCCTTCTTTGCCTCAGTCTTTAATAGTAAGACCATTTGTTCTCCAGATGTAGAGAGATGTCACCTTGTCATAGAGGTGACCCACTTAGTGGATGAGGGAAAGATTGTGGATGTAGTCTACCTAGACTTTCACACTGCCTCCCACAGCATTCTCCTGAGGAAACTGACTTCCCATGGCTTGGATGTGTGTACTGTCTGCTGGGTGAAAACCTGGCTGGATGGCCGGGCTCAGAGGATGGTGGTGAATGGAGTTACATCCAGTTATTATTACCTAGTGACCCAGTTGTTATTGGATCACTAGTGGGATTCCCCAGAGCTCGGTACTGGGCCCAGTCCTGTTTAATATCTTTATTGATTATCTGGATGAGGGGATTGAGTGCCCCCTCAGTCAGCCTGCAGACGACAACATGGTGGGCAGGAATGTTGATCTGTTGGAAGGTAGGAAGGCTCTTCCCTGGAAGGTTTGTTGAGCATTGGGACAGGTTGCCCAAGGAAGTGGTTGAGCCACCCTCCCTGGAGGTATTTAACAGTCATGCAGACATGGTGCTCAAGGACGTGGTTCAGTAGAGGACTTGAAAGTGTAAGGATAACAGAATCACACAATTAACTATGTTGGAAAAGACCTTTTAGATCATCGAGTCCAACCTATGACCTTACACACCTTGTCAACTAGACCATGGCACTGAGTGCCACATACAATCTTTTCTTAAAAACCTCCAGGAACTGTGACTCCACCTCCTCCCTGGGCAGCCCACTCCAATCTCCAATCACTCTTTCAGTGAACAACTTCTTTCCTAATGTCCAGCTTAAACCTCCCCTGGTGCAGCTTAAAACTAATAGTCACTGGTTGTCTGGGAGAAGAGACCTACCCCCACCTGGCTACAGCCTCCTTTCAGGCAGCTGTAGAGAGCGATAAGGTCTCCCCTGAGCCTCCTCTTCTTCAGGCTGAACAACCCTCAGCTGCTCTTCATAGGGCTTGTGTTCCAGACCCTTCACCAGCCTTGTTGCCTTCACTGGATACATTCAAGCATCTCAATGTCCTTCATAAACTAGGGGCCCCAGAACTGGACACAGTACTCAAGGTGTGGCCTCACCAGTGCTGAGTACAGGGGAAGAGTCATTTTCCTGGTCCTGCTGGCCACACTGTTCCTGATACAGGCCAGGACACCATTGGCCTTGGCCAACTGGGCACCCTTCTGTCTCGTGTTCATCTGCCATCACTCAGTACCCCCAGGTCCCCTTCTGCCTAGCCGCTGTCCAGCCACTCTGTGCCCAGCCTGTAGCGCTGCAGGGGTTGTTGTGGCCAAAGTGCAAGACCCGGCAGTTGAACAGTTGGACTCAGTGATCTTAAAGGTATTTTCCAACTTAAATGATTCTATGATTCTATGATATGCTAATCTGAAGGACGGAAATTTTTAGAAATAAGGTTCTACAACTATTTATTCACTTTATTTTATTTGTTTGGAAAATTTCATGTGAACATTTTTTAAAAATAGAATGACAAAATCAATGCAATATATTTTACCACTAAAGGTAAAAGGTACACTCTATTTTTAAATTAAACATATGGAGAAACTAAGACTTAAAAAGAATTGATACCAATTCACCAACCTTGATATATCCCATCCTGAAAAGCATCTCCACTGCTTGTCTTTCTTTAGCAGACATAGATCCATGGTGATACCCAATTCCCCTCATTGCCATCATTTGCTGCAGACAACCTCTTCTCTCAAATCTAAGACGATGAAAAATCTTCCTCAAAGTCTACAAATAAACAGAAATGTTAAGTATTAACCATAACAAGTATTAAGCATAGCCAGTTGTTTTTCATGAAAAAAGAAAAGAATCTTTAATGAAGTTATAAGCACCACAGGGAATATAGCTGTTTATGATCTTCAGTGAACCTGAAGACCAAGGTATTTAGTTAAATGGATACCATCAGTAACTTCATTATAATGGGACATCCAGGCTCAACAGTACACTTTTACATAGTATCAGGTACTTTCAGCTTTGAAACACATGCCATTAAAACAGTGCCAATTGTTACGCCATGCAGCTAGATGCAGTCAGACATGGCAAGCTTACATGTTCATGACTTTCCTACTTGAAGCACGGTCTCATGGCTGCATTCCTCAATCACACAACAAATTACTAAGTAGCTACATGAGGCTGATACTTTTTTGCTCATTTGTCACCCCTTGGAACCATCTCATCTCATCTCTCATCTCATCTCATCTCATCTCATCTCATCTCATCTCATCTCATCTCATCTCATCTCATCTCACCACACAGTTGGAAACTTCCCTTTCCCAAACTCAGAAATAGCATCAAATTAAGCTTTTTCAGTATTTTCTGAACTTTGCTTCACAGCTAAGTGCCATCTGTTCTAAATTTTAAGCTACTTCTTCACTGCCTTTACCCATGAGCTACTGTGGGAAGCAGTGTTCCTTCCACAGTGGCTGACAGCAGTCCAAAAACGCCATTGGAATCACAAGTTCCAAGGATAAGGCAACATGAGTTTGTTCCCAAGACAAAGAATTTTCCTCTCTTTCAAGATAAATCGCAATAAGCAGAAAGCATTATCAAGACACTTCATCAAATGAAGAATTAAGAGCTATATATCACAATTACTTTTGCTAATTAAAAAACCCAGATAGGATGAGATAGCTATATAAACCACAGCCATGTTTGACAAAATTTTGACCAGAGGTATCAAGACCCAGTCACTCTCTACTGCTGGAAATGACATCATATTATAATACTGTTATAAAGTACAGCTGCATCATTATATGCCTTTTATGCATTTATGGACAAATTCATGCATTTTAGACGTACAAAACTAAAACCACATTAGAATTATTAGTGAATTACTTACATTTTCATCCACTGCTTTACAATCAGCATAAGTATACGCAGAAGGGATAGCAGTTAGCATTTTAAGTCTTATTTCTAATTGGTCTTTTTTAGTCAAAAGAAGTACTACGTTCTCCATTTTCCTGGGGCTCAGCTTTTTTGTATCCCTGTATACAATACAAAATTAGAAATATTATTTTTTGTAATTAACATAAATTTCTCAATTCAAAATATTCTTTGGATACTGAAAGATGCAGACTTATTCCCTTTCAAATTGTAGGCTCAAACTTGTAGGTAGATCTGTTAATGTAAGTCTACTAATAATGCTAACAACTTCATTTTGTCATGGCTGATAAGAAAAAGAGGAAGTACTTTGGGGTGAAGGAGAGAGGAGGAATTACAGTGATATACAAAAATGAAGGAAGATGAAGATAGTGACTATAAGTACCTCAATTAGCATATTTATAAGGTAACAAGATTTCATAGGAGAAGAATTAAACATGAAAGAGAAAAGTGATGGATTTACTGCTAATAGTGACATGGACTGTAAGAATTTAGGACAGAATTTGAAGAAGAGAGGGGAGGAAAAACTCTTTAGAGGCAGATTTTCAAAGTACTTCAATGTCTAAATATGTGTCTAAATTGCTACTGGATTTTCAAGCTCTCACTACTATTAAGGTCAGCTAAGTTCATTCTTCCATGATATGTGCAAAGAATGGACTGTAAAGTGTCATCATTAGGAGAACAAAACAATGCTGTTTTATGTTCCTGACATTCCTGATAACTGCAGCCATACTTCACTGCCACGTCTTATAAAAATCCATACTCTATGATCATAAAATCAAGGAAATTAAAGGTTAAGGGCAAACAAATATAGTACAATCCAAAAAAAAGGCTGACAAATATTCTAATTAGATCTCACCAGTCAGGTGAACCTGTATTTCATAGATGCATCACCCTGGCAAGGCTAAACTATGAAAATATTCTCCCACAGTGGCTTACTCAGCACCAGGGTCAAATGCTACACCGTTTTTAAGAGCTGCATAACTAAAGTTACTGTTTGAAAAAAGAGCTATTCTTATACCTTGATATCTCAGTAGTTACCTATTCCAAACTTTCCAATCTCACATACTCAGGTCTTTCTCTTTGATTCTTATGTTGTAGTGCCAGCACTGTACCCAGTGTCAGCAGCACTGGTGTCTTCCTGCTGCTTGACTCTACACGAGGGAGTGCTGCCATGCAGCTGCTGCGACAGCATGGGCTACTAGGGCACAAAAAACAACAGGACCACTCTACTGCAAGCTTGATGTTGTGCTGCTGAAAGGTGCAATACCCGGAAATAAGTCATCACAAAATTACACTCTGTCATAATATGCAAATTTTTCAGTAACATATAGTTATAATACTTACTGAGGGTATTTTTTTAACATTTTGGTCACTTTTCTTAGTTTGTCCCTTAAGAGTTCTTCTTCCCTCTCAGTATCTGGGCCTTGCTCACTTTTTTGTTTTTCCAGCAAATTGCAGAATACAGCCTTGGCTGCATGTTCCACTGAATGGATGTTAAATCTTGAAGTAAACAATATAGAGTATACATCAGTTAGGTGAACTCTTAATAGAGTTTTTATTTACATGTAATGCTGTTACAATAATATTCTGAGCCTTATCATCTGACAATAGTTAGAATCCAAACATTAAAAGTTCATCCCTATTTCATGTCCAATTCATAGTTCAAATTAACTTTCAAACTGCTATTATTCCAAAATTGAGTGGTCAAATGTTTCTACCAGTAAATTATCTATAGAAAATATGCTAAACCCCCAGTTTCCCTAAGGAGGACACTTGGATATATAAAGCAAACTGTTGCTTAAGTCACTGTAATTCTTCTCAGCTACCCAACTGATAATCAGTGCCTGTCATCATCTTCCATAGAGCTGTTCATCCTCGCAGCTTTTTAGTATTAGACTGTTTGGAGTTTATCTGGGATGAAGACTTCTCCAGCTTCACTTTCAAATAGTTTTAATTCCTCTTGCTGCAGGCAGATGCAGTTAACTAAAACCATACAATATTTTGGCAACACATACAGTGAGGTTGGATCCTCATTCAAATCTGGCAGTCAGCAATATCAGGAGCAAAATTTGAAGGATTTTATCCTTTTATCCAGAAAGACCAAATACAGATTTTAAGGCTAGGAGGTATCCTCTCCTTAACTTAACTTTCACACCTCCACAGATGACAGAGTAATCAGTAAAAGCCATTTGCCATCTACTAATTCTTTCCCCCTTGAAGCTCAGACTGTATGAACTAATTTCTCAGGACTGAGACATTTAATTAGATTTTTTTTTTTTTTTGGTAATTCTGTCTGACTCTTGTCCATTGTCTGGCTATAAAGACATTGGGAAAGTCTACCAAGTGCTGTTATGCTACACTGTGACCCTTAGTTAACAGATTTCTGTACCTCCTCCCATAGCTTGATACCCCTAGGGTCTGCCTCCACGTTCACTGGTCTTGGATGAGTTCCTGTCTCACCATGACCATTTATCAACGTCTATGACATTCATACTCTACTCGCAGCCCCTTGTCAGAGCCGTAAGTCACCAAGAATTTCTAAAGGCCCATCATTCTGTGGTACATGAGAGGAAGGCACTTACCCATGTCCCCTAAGGAGAAGCACCTTGTTACTTCCTACTGAATGCCTCAAAATGATGTTACAATTCATACAGCACTTCTGAAATTATTTTGTATTTGAAGGAATTACAAATATCTAATATTACTCCTTTCTTGGGCGTGTTGATGAACACATTGCTACAACGTGTGCTGTACCGTCAGCCCACACAGGTTTGATTTAACAGCAAGAAAGGAAACACACCACCACTGTTTCTTAGCAGAGCCCAGTCTTACATGAAGTACCTGACTGACAACTAAAAGGACAATTTTCCCTGCTGTTGGCCACTTTTCCACATTTAAATGTAATCTGTTCTAAGAATAAATTTAGCTGCATAAAGCGACTGTCTCAACTGTTACTGCTCCATGAAACTGGGAAATTATTTTGCTCCAAATGGTGGTTGAGGGAAGGGAAAAATATACTGGTGGTTTAGAGGCAATAGCAGTACAAGGAAGACTTTGTGTATCTGGAAAGCTGAATCAACCGTTTCTAGTTGAAAATTAAAAATAAACAACTGAATTACAGAAAGTAGTTATATAAGATACAGTTTTACTGTAAAAAGTCATGGAGTGTTACAGGCAACTACCTACAAGCTATCTGAGGTCCCAGGTGTTGCCACCATGTGATGTTTGGTGCTTACAAAGTAAGCTGCTGTCAAAATATTCACTCTCTGATATTCTTGGTAGACATCAAGATTCTAACTGGTTTAACCTCCATACCATCAAAAATGCAAATTCCTGAAAACAAAATGAGGCCAACTGTGGGACACCATGACTCGTATTACATAAGTAGCCCAGAAATTCTGTCATTAGACACATATATGTTCTTTTACAAGTAATTTTAATAATAAATGATACAGACCTTGATAAAAAAAAGAAAAAACAACCATTCTCTAATGGCAGAATCTCTTATTTTAAGCATTTAACAACCATTTTGGGGAAAAAAAATCTCCTTAGTGCCTATTCCTTCTATCCAACATGTAGAATCTCTCTTCCTCCTAGATGGTTTTGAAACAAAAGAAGCATTTCTGTTTTTCCAGTTGTACATATTGCATGTGCACAGGTCTAAATCTATCCTTACAAGTTTGTTCAGGAACAAGAGTAGAGTTCACCATATTACTGAACAGGTAAGAAGCATGGGTTGCTCACAGGGATATGCAGAAGATGAGGGATGTCTTTGTGTATGACAGCTGGCTCAGATTAAAATGCTAAAAGAAATTTTCACTGATTCAGTGAAGCAAGGATATTTATCTGATGAACAAGAGCCAGCTGTCTACACTGCTGCTGTAGTATCATTCACATCCCTTCTTACAAAGGTGCTGCTGATTCAGCTACTGACTGGTATGGGTGAAGGAGAAATAGATACGTTAAAACGTTTTCTGTGGACGGGTCTAAATCCAGACCCCTATGTCAAATCAGTTAAGTTCCACGCTATATTGTTTGATGCTCCTGGCAAAATTCCTGCATATCTGAAATGGTTGCCTAGAGGAAAATTTCTCTCCTGGACCACACCTACCTTTGCCTTTCTATATTGCTGTGCTGTCTCCATTTTTACAACAGTTCTAAACACAAATCAGATTATTCTTAAAAGCATCTCCATGTCTCCCTTTTTCTTCTGCTCTGGTTATATGACAATTGTAGATATTTTATAGTATTTTTATTTTATCTTTGCTAGCCAGCTGGAGCAGATTAGAAGGCCACGGCTGTTTCCAAAAACAGACAACTACTCTGTGTGCAGTCATTATTCAACTGACTAGCAGCAGCATTTATAAAAACAAGTCACTTTGACAGTAGCAGCTCTTTTCAACTAAGAACTGCTTGTGTTAAGAAAATGATGAAAAGCAGTTATGAACTCTGACATAGTCTGATGTGACATTATGATGACAATTCAGTTTTTAGCATGAGAATACTTGAGTAGAAACCAGGGGAGCCTGTACTAGAAAGCTTATGCATGGGCTTTGGTGTACTTGGCCAGTTTCCTGTACAAAAGTTTAGGACTAGTTTTAGAAATAAAGGTGAGCTAACTGGCTTACTGTGTAAGGGTTATTTTCCACGCATCAGTCTTAAGTGGAAATTCACAAAAATATTATGTAGCACTTGTAAAGAAAAATAGCCACTTAAAAAAAAGGAGTCTCACTTTAAAAACATCAGTTTGAAATAGATTACTTGTAAAAGTCTAGGTCATGGTGGGGGGTCAGGTGTATGATCTAACTTGTACAAGTGTATAGCAAGAAGCTGTTGGTTTTTGACCTTCCTTCCCCCAAACTGTCTATTAGCCTTAGGCAGCTGAGTTCCATTCACTTTAAAGTATGATTACTGGATTAAAAGTTACTACCTAACATGGATAATTCTACACAAATAGGCCATATCTTTCCCTCAGCAAGATTATCCTTTTATAGAGATACACTGTAATGTAAGAGTATTGATTAATATAGGAATCTTTACCTTCTGTATAAAGGTAGGGCAAAGTCTGAAGGTTCATACAGCCATGGTCAAGTTGGCTTGGCCATTTTAGACCAGGGTGGTGGAAATATCCAACCGCTCGGACCCTGTGCTCCAGTCTGGCCATGAAAGCAATGCTAATTTGATATCCTGGGTTTGTGTCCTTGCAAACTTTCATATGGTGGAAGCAAAGTGATTGTTGTGGGCTTCAATACAACCCTGTTCTGTTGTGTGTGTGCCTTGAGAGCAGGTGTCTGTGTGTCATACACCTTGCCCAGAGGTGACAGGTGAGATGTGTGCTTCGGCACTTTAGGCAGAGCTCTGTGTGAATTGGGGTTCACAGACTTCTTAAGCTGAACACGGCTCTCTGTTGGGTGCACATTCTTTTGTTGGATGTTACTGACTGCTTGCGGCAGGGATATGTTACTGACTGCTTTAGGCACGGATTTGTTACTGACTGGCTTTTTTTGACACATATGCTTTTGTTGTATGTTACTGACTACTTGTTTTCCCTGCACATTCTTCTGTTGTATGTTACTGCCTTGTTTTTTTCGGTGCACACGCTTCTGTTGTACGTTACTGACTGATTTTGTTCGGCGCACGCTCTTCTGTTGTACGTTACTGACTGATTTTGTTCGGCGCACGCTCTTCTGTTGTACGTTACTGACTGATTTTGTTCGGCGCACGCTCTTCTGTTGTACGTTACTGACTGATTTTGTTTGGTGCACGTGCTTTTCTTGTACGTTACTGACTGATTTTGTTCGGCACACGTGCTTCTGTTGTACGTTACTGACTGATTTTGTTCGGCACACGTGCTTCTGTTGTACGTTACTGACTGATTTTGTTCGGCACACGTGCTTCTGTTGTACGTTACTGACTGATTTTGTTCGGCACACATGCTTTTCTTGTATGTTAGTGACTGATTTTTTTCGGCACACGTGCTTCTCTTGTACGTTACTGACTAATTTTGTTCGGCGCACGCGCGTCTGTTGTGCATTACTGACTGATTTTGTTCGGTGCACGCGCTTCTGTTGTACGTTACTGACTAATTTTGTTCGGCGCACGCGCGTCTGTTGTGCATTACTGACTGATTTTGTTCGGCACACGTGCTTCTCTTGTACGTTACTGACTACTTTAGATGCAGGAACTTCAGTCGTAACATTACGTCTACGTCGTTTTACTTTCTGCTTTTTCACCTCTTCTTTTGATTTTTCTTCAACAATGCCATCTAGTAGTCCTTGTGCTGTAGCACAAGCCAAAATGTCTTTAGCAGGCACTTTTTTAGAAGCATCTTTCTGAAAATTTCACAGGAAACAACAATGAATCTAAGCCACAACATGGAGTTGCTCAGAATTTACTCCATGGCAGAATCTAGCAGAAGGACTTAAGTCACATGTGATAAATGCTAACCAAACTACTTATTCACAAAATTAAGAACTTGACTTATGTAAAGAGTTACTGGAGCATTTGCTCTTCAGAGACTTTCTTCTCTACCAGCCCAAAGAGGGGGAACTCAGTTCTGGGCTCTGTACTGCATGTCTGACTTGTGGTTTAACCCCAGCTGGTCATTAAGCCCCATGCAGCCACTCGCTCACTCCCCCACCAGAAGGGTAAAGCTAAGGAACTCCTGGGTTAAGATAGAGACAGCAGTCACTTGGGAAGACAAGTGCCATAACTGCAAGTGGTCCCCCTTCTTCCTTCTTCCCCCCACTTTATATACTGAGCATGGTGTCATATGGTCTGCAATATCCTTTTGGTCAGTTGGGGTCACCTGTCCTGGCTGTGTCTCCTTCCAAACTGCCATGTACCCCCAGATTCCTCACCATTGTGGCAGTACAAAAAGCAGAAAAGGCCTTGGCTCTGTGTAAGCCCTGCTCAGCACTAACAAAAACATCTCTATTATAAGCCCTGTCTTCAGCACAAATCCAAAACACAGCCCCGTACCAGCCACTGTGAGGAAAATTAACTCTACCCCAGCTAAAACCAGCAGACTCCCACAATGACCTGCTTTGTAATGTGTCTGTAAGAACATGCATATCCATTACATATGTGTGTATGTGTATCAGAAATAGTTACTAAAATACAGAAATATCATCCGTAACATTAAACATGAATAATTTTCACAGTAATGAAAATTATTCCCCATGATCCCCCTTGCTCACAATACATAAGTAAGGAATTCTCAGATTAACTAGGAACCAGGTCAACATCCAAGTATATAAATAGAAACAATGGGGAAGAAACTATTTACAACTAGCTAAGAGGAAGGCTTCTGTAAACCAGAAATTTCAGTTTAAATTATAAGTACGTGTTTTCTGCCTTGCAGAAAATGTTCATTTCCTGAATCACTTAAAAATTTGCCATAGGAGCAGTTGCTTCTGTGTATTAGAATTTGATCCAAAAAAAAAAATTACCTGCAAGAAAAGTATTTGTTTCTCTGGAGGAAGACAATATGGTAGAGATATGCACATAGCATGATTAGTTAAAACTCAGACCAGGTTAAAAATATTTAATATTGAAAAGAAAGAGGTTAATAATAGATAACTTGAAAGGCTTTTCATATACAATTCTCTTACTCCTAATAAAATCTCCTCTCCTAACTTGCCCCAAAAGACAAGCTTCTTCAAAGCACTGTAATTGCAATATGACAGAATATGGTACAAATAACCAAATAAGAGCTCCTATCTTTAATTTGCAATGAAATTCTAATTAGTTCCCCTCCACACCCCTTCCTCTTTTGGTCAAGAAATTCATGCTTTGCTCAAACACAGGAGGAAAATGTTGATGCTCAGAGATGCAAACTAGCCCTTTAAGACCTTTCCTCAGGAATTGTGCCAAGACTTTTCCGTTTACTCTGCAAAAGCCCCCTGCCTTTCAAGCCAGATTTGCATATGCCTCAGTTTGGGAAGGAAACATATTCATACCTATTTAATTCAAATTATAATAATGTCACCCATAGGGATTAAGACTTTGTCTGCTTGGATACAGGAAAATCTTGGTGACACAAATAACAAACAACTTCACTAGACACCATTTATCATGAGTCTAATCCTGCTGTGTATGCCATTCCAAAGTGTGGTAACAGCAATATATTTCCTCTAGATGTTGATGGGACTGACTTGGATCAAGGGCCTGCTCTGATCATGAACAGCTCCAGAAGAACAAGCACATGTCCTAAAGCTGTGCTCAGCATAAAACTCCAGAAGTGCCACATTTCAACTGCTCACCTATCCTTTGGTCTTAAGAAAACTAAAGAGCAGCCAGGAATTTTATTTCAAATGTTCCATTTCATTTATTATTTTGTGGAAAATTGCAGTATTCATCATCTGTGATGTGATTTTAAATGGTAATTTTCTTAGCTTACCTGTCTTTTTAGAATGGCTAGAAAACAGCCACTGGAAATTTCTGATGGCTCCATTTTGAAAAAAATTTCAGTGGAAGCCTCTGAATCAGAGCAAGTAGAAAAAACAGAAGGAATAAGCCTGTAAAAAAAGAAACAAAATACCAGAAAATAATATTTAAGAACATAAAAGGAAATAAACAAGGATACATTAAAAGTAATTTTCAGATTATGTCTTTCAATGACATAGCTTTATCTTCGTTTTTAAAAACTGCAATTCAAGAAAGGCATGAGAATTCATCTTTCTAGAATTAATTGTAGGTTTTCCATTTTTTTAACAATTCCCATTTTTTCCCCAATTATTAAATATATTAATCACCAGATAATAAATATGTATTTATATAATGAAAAACTGTTCTTTCTCAGGTGTACAATTCTGGGTTATCAATTTGTCCATGAAGCTGGGGAACAATCTGAAAACACTAAAGCAGCTTGCAGAAATTGCAGAGGTGTTGACTTTGAATTAATAGTATATGCTCATAATAAATAATATATCTAAGCTAAAAATCTTAGGCTAGTAAAATTTGCTATTTGTACTAATTGAGTGCTGTTTTTCCAATATTACAGCTTTGGAGTGCATCAGTGGGGAAGGAAGAACTGTTGCCTTTGCATTCCAGGAATGCCTGGCTGTTACAAAGCAGCCTCAAGGACTTGGCTCATCAGCCTGCTAAACTAGTACTAAGCTGTCTCAGTACAGAAAAACACTACAAAATGTCCTTTTGCAATTACAACCCCCTCCTCTTCACTGAGGACTAATGCTCCACTAACCCTTTTGAGACAGAGCTTTATTCAAAGATGGTTACAGAGAAATGTGTTCAATATTTGAAAGCAATAGTCTGATTTGGCTGGCTTGTTTCATTTCTAATGGGAAGTCTGCAAAACTGTTTGTTTCCAAGTTTTCACCATAATCGGGATTTTTTTCTGTTTTTCTTGGAACTTGATAAAACAGGCTACAAAGGCTCACATCCTCCTCACATTACTAAATAGAACTCTATGTCCCATAACAGATTTTTGATTTTAGATCAGCTCATTCAATGCCAAAAAAAAAAAAAGTGATAATCTTTTATTTATGTATACAAATTACTGTTCACCAGGAATCCCTTCAATGACCCTGAAAAATGATGCAGAAACAAATTCAAATTTGAAAGAGAAATGCATGAGTGGTTTAGATTCCTCTGTATACACACCTGCTCTCCATGTGTACCCTTACTTAAGGTAAAGCCTTTGCTATAAACTCATATCCTGAAGGTATGCTCACCTTAGACAGTGGGTACGTGTTTGAAATCACCCTTACAACTGCACAGCCCCAAGACCAGCTGTATGACCCCAAACTCCAACAGAGGCTTATTTTGTTCAGAACCACTTCAGTACTGCACGGTAATTCCAAAAGATAAAATGTACATAAGCACAACTGTTGTAAGAGTTTCCTGAAAGTCCTCAATTTTCTTGGAAAGGGAATTAATATTCAGTAGATCTGTAACAATCATACAATATGTTTTATTACTGTGACTTATCTGTCACAGACACTACTGTGAACACGAGGACTAATAAATCTGCAACAGCTTTTCATTCTACACTGCACTGTTTTAGTCAAGTAAGTTCGCTAATTAATTCTAAGGAAAATGTAAAAGGAATTGTTGTGAGTAGTACATGCATCTCAAATGGCTTTCATCTTAAGCATAATCATGCTATATATTTTATTTATAGTGTTGTATTACTTCTCTGTTCATGCTGGTTGCCAGAAGCTTTATTGTAGCAGGGACTATGATGAAAACATCCAACATAATGCATGACAGTGAAGGAGGAACTGAATCTGAAATTGTCATTTATGAAGCTCAATCAATCTTCAGTCACAAATTTGCTCAGGTCTGAAAAAATCTTAATGGAATTTTACTGTTCTTTTCTTACTGTCTGAGACTGCCTTTTTGAAAGCACAAGTGTAATTTGGTGGTTTGACAAGATTCACAATGCTTCTGCAAAACAGTGAACAGATTCTGGTTTGGCTTTGTGGGGAGGGGAGGTGTCTTACACGGGGGGGAATTTTTTCTCAAATAATTAAAGCTCCAGGAACTCTTTTTTTAATACAAATTCTTTCATATGTGTTATGAATTTACGTATTATTTGTGTTCAATTAATTTGGAGACCAATATGTTCCAAGGTCCCCCTAGTTCTCCCCATAGAGTAATAGCTGAACAGAGATCAAGACATGACAGACTCAGGAAAATGTCAAATTCCAAAGGAAAACACAGTTTACAGCAAGGGTCCATGCATGCTTTTGCATAGCATCATTGGCAAAACATACCCTGATTTCATCCCACTTAGTGTAAAAAAAATCAAGCAGGCTGCTATTTTCTATCCGTGAATTGTGAGAAAGATGTATTTTGTTGCACTGTTTCTTAACCTTATGAATAACATACAACTATTAAAAATTCTTTGGACTGGCCACAGTTAGCATTTACCATTTTAATCATGCAAAATTTAATTACACCAAATGATATCTTGAGCCGTAGTACCTTCCCCTAGGATAGCCAGGTTATTAACATCATCTAAGGTAATATGAAATCTGAAAATATAGTATTACTCCTCTGTGCTTTTGGCAACATAAGCTCTTTTAACCTGCATCCTGTAATCAATTATTCTATCTGTGTGCAAGTGCCAACTGTTTGCATTTATCTACTGTGACTGAAAGGAAAATCCAGAAAGCACCCATCAGTCTTTTAATAATTCCTCTGGCTGACAGGGGTGACAGCTAACAAGCTTGAACTACATTTGAAGTATACAGCATACATACTTTTTTCACAGATATTTGTATTTGCTACGATTGCACAGGATCATCTCTTACTGTAACCTGTCCTTCTCAGAAGTCATTCATTTGAATACAGGGATGACCAATCCTACAGCAAGGCTTCTTATTCTTCTATATTATTCTCCCAGTTTAAGATTTAGTTGCTTTTTTTCTTTGAAATTGACCATTCTACGTCAGAAGCTGAGAGCATGCTAGCAAGTTACCTGACTTCTAGTCTCCATTTTATCTTAAACCAGTTTCATTCTCTGAATACTGAGACAGTAATAGCAATAGCTCTATCAGAAGAATGTTATTTCCAACCAGTGAAGCTTTCCTCCCAGCTCAATTTCAGATCAACAAAAATATTAGATGAAAAAGTCATTAGAATACTAAAGTACTCTCATAAACAGAAAGAATGTCATGACAGGCAGCAAAAACTATTTTAAATATTAATTTCATGCAAGATACATATCAGTGTAGCATAAGAATTATTCTGCAATTTAAAGTCATACTTTAATATTTCCATAGATAAAACTACTTATTCTGTACCTATATGGTTGTCCTTTATGTCCCTTCACTCCAGATTCCAGTGCTTTCTTCACTACTAATTCATTTTCTTCTGGGTAAACTGAACAAGTGCAGTAAACAATAGATTGTACTTTCTTAACTACAAAACAAAACGGAACAAATTTTTTACTGTTCTGATTCTTCTTACAGACATTGGTTTAGTAAGGATTGAAAACATCATTAAAATTATGTCACGTTTACCAGTAAAAATATCCTCCTGCACACACTAGTATGCAATCTCTAGTGGTTTCTCATAATTAAAATATTTTCAAATATTTGCAGATTTCAGCACAAAGTCAAAGCTGTATCCAGTCTTTTACACAGCTACCAAAGGAGAGGGGAAGCAAGTGGCAACATGCAGATGGAGTCAGACGACATTTGCAGCATTTGCAAAGCAGAGTATGACTACGCCATAAGCCAGTTCTCAACACTGTGCTGAAGACTATTATATTAATGTCTGGTGCACACTAGGACACAGAAACACCTTCAGACTGGATAAGATCATTATTCAGAGGATTTGGTCACATGCTTATTGTTAATTAATAGTGTATTTTTAACTATATAAAAACTGGTGATAGTTCAATGGAATTGATAGTACAAAGTCTTCCCAGAAATTGGAGAACTAGGACACTTACATTTCAGTGCATGAATCAACTCTTTAAGCTGCCTCTCAGCAAGTATACTGAGTTTATCCTTAGACACAAATCCCTGGAAAAGGTCTTGTAGCAAGCCTGCATCTAAAAGCAGAGAGCAGTAAATTTAGTATTGCAACTTGTATTAGTGTTTTAAAATTCAGTTGTTTGCAGAAACAGATCTGCTTGTTATTGATGCAGTGGTAAGGTAGGTTTTACAAATTAGAATACCAAGGAGTGCCTCATTTATTAGCTTTATTTCTTTACCTGTAATTACTGGTGCCTCTTACTTGCTTCTAGTTAATGGAAATTGTACAGTGAATAGACTTATACAAATAGTCAATAATGGAATGTAATCAAATGGAAAATTATATACATGATGGTATCTTGAAATGTATTTTCTGCCTATTGTCTTTTTACTTAAAAAAAAGCTAGGCACACTCTGCTCTCCAGAATAACCCTCAAAATTCATACGATCAATGTGATGCAGTCACAGAATTACACAAGTTTATATATATATACTTTATAGTAATTAAAATAAGGGTTTTTTTAAATGAAATTATACAATTTACTGAAGCATCTACACTCTCTAGACCACAATACTTGAATCTGTTTCTACCAGAAAGCACAACCTAGATATCGTATCAAAAGTTACCTCTATGTTCACTTAAAATAAACTCCATTGGATTGCCAACACCCAGTCCAGAGCATTGTGGTAGCAGCAAAATAACTTTTGCCTTTTTAAGTCTTGGGTCTGTTGGTTCAAGCTTAGTAAAGTCTTCATGTAACAGCTGAATATCTGAAAACAAAGTAAAAACTCAACACTTACAGACTGCAAGCAAGCCTGCCTACAGGTGATATAGGTAAAGAGACTGTGGTGTTACAAAGATTTCAACAGAGCTAGAGCCTGCTAGACCCAGATCCTCCAGTGTGCCCTATGGACTTCAAAGGGATGGAAGGGATAGCTAGACCTGCATCCTCCACAGAAAAGACAGCCAGTGGGGTTGCACAGTCTTGCTGCATTCTGTTCTCATCTTGTCCTCTAGGCAAACCAGACAAGTGCATGTGTTTTGGATTAACACCCTCAAACAGCTGGAAATCAGACAGAAAGTAACCCCCAAAACACCCAATAAATGGACCCAGAAGTTCCCAGCTAGGTGCTACACCAACTGCTACACAGTAGCTACTTCTATGGAAAAATTCACCGTAACATTTCAGGAGCTTGCATCTACGATATCGTTCGTGTGCAATTAACTTGACTGAAGCTGAAAAGCCATCAGTTCACTTTGTGACAAAAAAAAAGTTGTTAACTGCTCTCCCCAAGTCTCCAAAGAAAAGATCTCTAAATTCTAGTAGAATTATTCCATATTTATAGATAATACGAACATCTGTATTAGAATAGTTTTTGCACACCAAGTGTTTTAGCACCTACTTTCACATCCCATATGGCTGAAAATGTTCTTCAGTTCTTCTTCTTTTGCTGAAGATTTCACACCACAAACAAAAATTGTGGACATGCTGTGATTTGTCAGCACTGACATATGGGCAATGGTCAGATGGGAACCTATGTGAGCTACTATAATGTCACCACCTTCATCCAACAGCGCCCGTGCAGAGTGTACAGCAAGGCTGCGAGACTTATCCTAGAAAACAATGACACAAAAATTAAGTATGACCAGCTATTTTGTGTTCTATGAATGCCAACCTTCTTTTACAAATTAGGCAAGTATTTCATTGTTTTCATAGCAAATGGGAAAGAAGGGAGGAAAAAATAATCAGGGATATCTGCTAATACAGAATTAAATAAATTACATAACCAAGCAGTCCACTCAATAAATTTAAATAATTTAATACTAAATAATATATTAAAAAGCATGATATCTCTGGGTGCAAAGAGGGTAAGTGCATATCATCCCCATAAGGAGGAACTCCCAGCAACAGCCTGTTACAGAAAAGACAAATGTAGGCCACAATTCAGAACAGGCAGAATTCATCCTCAGAGGCAGCCTAACAGAGAACTGCAAAACTATTAACACAGTTCCTGATAATAACTACGGGAGAAATGATGCCCTTACAGATCAAAGGTAAGATTTTGCTGAAATTTGAACAATACAGAGGCAGATTGGAATGCAGAAAACACAGGGACCACTCAACAAGAGTAAATGGTCTTGTACCACTGGTGATTAAGAGAAAACTTTATCTCCATCAAATTAGTTAAAAACGCAAGGAGTGAAGATACTGACCACAGGTACCAGATCTTGCAGCAAATCTGACAAACTCATGATAAATGGAAAGGGGGGAAAAAAAGTGCTAAGCCTTCAAGTTCACATCGTTGTCTATGTACACACAGCATTCAAGCACCACCCTACCCCATCAAGGAGATGGAGGTTTTGAGGGTTTTATTTCCTCATTTTGAATACTTTTAAGTAATAATACTCATAAATTGTTCCCATAATCTATGACACTCTCATGTATAGTTCTTTTCTGTAAGTCTTCTATTAAAAATCTACATACTGAAATTGAACATTGAATACTGAATCACTTTTTAAGTTGGGCGATAAATTTTGAGGCTAAAGTTTTCAGACAATGCTGAACATCTAGTGAAAATGCCTGTTGAAATGTTTCTTCTAGGCACTTATGAATCATCAGCCAGTTCAGATAATTCATGGTTGTGTTGTTGCACAGTTACTCCAAATCACCACTCTACAACAGGAACCTCCAACCAATCTTGATGGGGGAGTCTAATGATGCTGAGTTGGGAAAAAGACCAGTGGAGGTTATGCAGATCTAGGAACCACACCGCACAAAATACAAAGAAGTGTGATCATTCCATCACAAACATGCATTTGAAGAGGAAGAAATATTAGAACAGCATACTACTGTCTACTAACTGGGGGGAAGCATATGGAGTTACATCGAAACTATCCTCACATTATCAGAAGTGAGATTGCTTCTTTTGACCACTTTTTATAGTTATTTCAACAGCTCTAAGATTAAATTTAAAATATTCTACTAACTTAATTGTAGCTATCAATTAAAAGCATTGGCACTTGCATGCTAAATTTAGTAAGTGGATCACTTTGTAACCTTCCAACTACTAAAAATGTCCAAAACCTGATGGGTATGTTGCTGCCTGACTGATTTAATAGGATAGTCACACAATACACGACCTCTTTCTAATGCAAAGTAATTACTCCAATTTGCAGATCATCTGACCCAAGTCTGACATCAACTCACCTGCAGTAAGAGTTTGCAATCAGCAAAAAGATCTAAATTAAGCAGTTCTTCTTTAAGAGAGGAAGGAAAAACCAATACATCATGGCAGTGTTGGTCCAGAGCATATGTATAATGGTCAAAATCTGACACAGATTCCACCTTTCTGAGTCCCTTTGTCTCCAAATCTCTGATAACATCTTGAAGGCTGTTAACATACAACTCTGACTATTAAATATACAAGAGTTACTTAAGCAACATAGTTCACATTGGCTATATGAACTTTCTCCTTCCATTTGTGTGTGTGTGTATACGTATGCATACATATATAGCTATAAAATGCCATATTGCCTAATGCAGGAGAGGAACTTACTCTACTTTAGGCATGTAAGTTCTGGTTTTAAACAATTAAGTTAATAAGTCTGATAAAATAAATTAAGAAATAGGTATGGGTCTCCAGAGCATGCTTCGAAGCATCAAAACAGAAATCTGCACCTGCTCAGGAGACACTGTAGTAAATTTACTGCTGGAATGCTTCAGTTCCTTCAATTGCTTTCAATTTAGCACAACTCAATGCCACAAATGATTTTAGTGGCTGGTAACTGAAAGAATCCTTGTGTAAATGTAATGAAAGCATAACTGCTGAGGCTAGCAATTCAAATATCATAAAGATTTAAAGGTATATATAGCAAGACTTGGTTGTTGAAATGCTATTTCAGACAGTGCCGTAAGTTTATGTGGTACATTACATGTGGGATGAATGCAGCAGCTTTTATTTCAGTCTCATTTAAGGCTTGCAAAGTCACAACCAGAGTAAGACACAGTATCTTGAAGAGCCTATAACCTAAGCACCAAACATTGGTTCAAGACAAGAATAGGAAAACAAAATTCTTGAAAACATTATAAAATGGATTACCTGTCTAACAAAACAGTTAACAGGATAATCTGCTATGGTGTATGTATCAGTTAGTACAGAACTGGGAACACTTACATTAAACATATAGTAGCCTACAGAATATAAGGATTTTTAAAAGTGTATTTTAATTCCAAGTTTACACTATCCTTACAGAATAAACAGCAGGTTTAAGTATTGCATGTCTTAACACCTTTTGCCAAGGTTATGGTTTACAGTAATACACCCACTTTTAAAGATATTTTCTCTACTTTTTGTCATCAAGTTAACTCACCCATGGTTTTTTTCTAACTTTATTTCCTCATTTATTTGGTGAAAGACCCACACAAGCAACAGAATAGTAAGAAAAACTCTTTCAAAAACTGCTTACAGTGTATGATTACCACTACTGCAATATATATAAAAACTACAAAAACATATAACACAATGCCACTGGACTAAGCAGAATTTCCTGTAAGAATTTTAAATTACTGGTAGTAATATAACCTGGAAATTCTAAAAGAAGTATATAGTATATATCACTTCATATGTAAAAACATCATTATCAGAGGATACTTTAAAGACCTTACCTGATTTTAAATGTGTTTATCCAAACACAGAAAGGTAAACCAGAAGCCCTTTGTTCTCGCTTCCATATGGTTTCTGGTACAAAGTATTCAATTGAAAGAGCATCATGTTTGATGCGACATCGTGCTAGTGCAGCTGCCAATTTGGTCCTAAAACTATAAAAACATAGTCACAAGTTTAGTAAGTTTTATACAAATTTTCATCAGCTATTGGCATGCAACATTTCTGTTACAATACCATCTTGCTCAGAAACCAAATCCAAAAGGCACACCTTGTTCTGCAAGCTGCAACAGAAAATACAGTTATAGAACATTTTCTATCCCAGACAACAGTAGATGCAAGGTAGTAGTCAAGAGCTAAGATTATTTTATTTAAATGCAGGTGAAACTGGAATTATGACAGGTGACTCTTTAATACATCCATTTTCTCAGCTAAAAAAATGCTTTGGAACTGCAATCTGTGGAATACAACCATCAGATTCATTGGCATGTTTGAAAATGTAAGTACATATATGTGCAAAATGAGCATTGGCTGAAAGCTGACCTCTAAACATGCACAGAAACAAGTATGATGGCAACCAGGAGTCACTTTTATTATTTTTATGTGAAAATGTCAGAGAAAATATTCCCAGTCTTTTCTTCCCACAAGCTTCATGCATACTCTTGATACATGATAATTCAAAGCAAATAAAAATGGCTGGTGAACTACTTCAGGTATATTACTTACTGCCCTCCAGAAATACCTTCCACTTAAGAGATTCATGAACTTTTTGGGCCATTCTAAATCCAGCAGCAACACAGTTTTGTCTAATAAATGCCTTTTGAGTTCATCAACTGACTGATAGAAGAAATGATAAATATTAAATGGTTATCTCATGTATCCTCTTTTGTGTTCTAATTATTTAAAATAATAAATATTTAACAAAGTTCCATACAAGTACTGCTAAATAGAGGGATGTTACCCCATTCCATGACCTTTTGATTCTATTACACTTGTATTTATGAACATTTACTGAATATTTAATTTCTTTCCTAGAACTGCATGAAAAAAGTTTCAACAATGCCAAAATAAGATAAAATGCCAGCAAAATAATCCACAATATAAGGATGGTTTCTTATCTGTATTTTTCATAACTATATAAATATGGAAGTTTCCCTTCAAACTAGGCTCTCATTAAATTTTTTTTTTAAAGCCCACAAAATTTGAAGATGAAAGACATGTTTAATAATTATTTTTAAAAGGCACTGGTTATACAAATCTTCATTTTTGCTAATATATATCAACAAAAAATAGCTCTTTGCACATATACCTGTATAGATAATGCTCTATTTCCTGAACTTCAGCTATAATTTCCTCTTCATCAAAAATCTTTCGGTCTTGAAACTTTCGGTCTTGTAGGTCATAAAGCATCACAACAAGCAAGCTGGTTAACTCATCTGGCTGCAAGAGAAAAGCAACTGGGTAGAGAAAGTGACACAAAGCACACTTTACTTCTGCAAAAAGATCCATATCAAACAGCAGTCTCACATGTAAGAGGCATGAGAAACTCTTAAATGCTTACTTGTAAGAATATGAAAGTAATTCTTTGTGGAGAGTTAATAAAACACTGAAGATTTTTTTTTAAACTCGAATACACAACTTATAAATTATTTAGATTATCGAAATTAAAAACATTCTCCATACACACAGATAAAATACTGTATCTTAGCAACTTCTAATGTTATCAGAATTGAAATTTTGAAATTATTTTCTCCTCAATAAGTGTTTGTTAAATAGCTACGATAACAAAAATTGCTTGTCTATCAACTCCTCTCTTGTGGGATTCTTCCATATGTAGCAACCAATACACTCAGTTACAATAATCCATCCGCTGTTGGGATATATGTAAAATCTCCTTCCTATGTCTAAATGTTTAAACCAGGGAGCATCTCCTGCTTAAGGACAATAATTTCTGCACTTCAGTTACTACTGTGTACCTCTTTACATGAAATTCCTACAGTTAATATGCCTTCTAAAATTTTCACCTTCTCACAAGTATGACCAGGATTAGTTAGAATACTCAAGTTATTAGGGAAATACCACCAAACACAAAATTCTAGCACATAAGTCTTAATTCCTTAAAAAATGAGCCAAAGATAACTGTGTTAGATCATTTGCCTGCTTGCATCAACCTCCACAAACAGTATCAGTTGAAGTTCATCTTGCAATTTTCAAAGGCATCAAAAACAAAACTGGAAGGAACAGTAGAATACTCTGCCAGCTCTAGAAATTCTTTTCATGTCAAAGAAGGAAAGCATGTTGAGAGAGTAAACTGGACCCATTTTTGCCAGTACAGTATTTGTATACAGTACAATTTGCCCAGGAAATGAAACATGGAGTCAATGCATTTTTTTGTCTGGTGGGATTCACTCCATGTTTTCCAGCTCACAAGGACAGGAAGGAAACATTTTTTTCCCTCCTCACAAGAAAACAACTGGGAAGGAAGGCACATGGACATGAACAATATCACTGAGCAAATACCACGCTGCAGTAAAGCTTATGGCTTGCTCTTCCACCTTCTTTATTTGAAGTCTAGATTCTCAGCAGTAAGGTGCAACACAATCTCACAATATACTTTGGAGATGGATGCTTTAGACAACATGTAAAAAGGTCAGCAATATTTCAGTCTAAGGCTGTCATACACTTCAAAACAACAAAGGTTGTTTTGAAGAATGTTGTAGAATCCTCAGAAAATATAAATTCCTCACAAAAATGTTCACTTACTATTGAGTAGCATGGGTAAGCACTACTATCTAACAATATTTCTTCAAGAAGATCTTGATCTGTAAAAAGGAGGAAATGTTGACAGTTATGCCACCATCTACAAGATTCTATGGAAGTAGACCTTATAAGTTACTAAATTTTAAGTTTAAACATCAGGAAAATTGAGGGCAAATTCAATCACAAACAGTAGCAACTCTATGTAATTCCTTTACATGAAAGAGTATAGGGTTTAAATGTTTGATTTTACAAATGCTAATAACACTTAGCTATATTTAAATATTTGAGAGATACAAGTAGTCTAGTAAATACAAATATTCATCCATAATTAGGATCCATAAAGAGCCACTGAAATGAGCTCAGTGGGAGCTCATTACGGGTTCAAACCCCACACAGGCCATTCACTCAAGACTTGTACTCAATAATCCTTGTTGCTCCCTTCCAATTCAGAATATTCTCAGAATCTGTGATTCTGTAACAACTTGCAGTTTAACAAAAAATTCCTGAGATCTCTGCTGTCAGGCAAACACTGAACATTTTGCTTTTCCATGTTTTCTCTGCTGCATCATTTCTGTTGGCAATTCTTGGAAAAGAATTTTGTACTTACATTTTAGAGCACTGAAGGCCAGTTCATAAGATACACGCCTGGAATGCTCATCTTTAAAAGGCAGCATGGGAGATTCCGAGTTCTCACCGTACTGCACCTGTATGTTATCCTTACTCTTTTCAGCATGAATGCCTTGAAAAATCTTAGCTGCGTTTATGTATATGAAATCGGGATAGCCATTCTTCTCAATCTGAGTCATTGTTCTTTTTTCAACAGATCCTTTTTCATCTGAAATTTTCATTTTGCTCAAGTCTGAAATACCATTTATAACATCCTCATGTGAAGACATCAAATTACTTTTAGAATCTGGCATTTTTCCAGTTGCTGACTGTGTAAGGGCAAGTCACAATCCTGCTGCCTCTGCAAAAAAACAAAGTTTGTATTGAACCATGAATTTTTCTTTCACTAGAATACACTTTTCCCTTTTCCCTTCATTTTCAGGTTTCCAATAGAATTCATTTTCTTTTTCAGGCTCTAATTTTGCAAATACGTATGTATGTGTATCATCTCTACTTCTATAGAGCTATCATCTTACACATCATAGAGAAGTATTTGTAAGAGTTTTCTTACCTCATTTGTTTTCACCAATGCACATGCAAAGACTGGTGTCTGGTTTCAAAGAGGCCAGTGCTTTACAATAAAATACACAGAGATCTGATTCTGTGTCTCATGAGAAGCATTATTACTGCAGACAGAATAGCATCTCTTACTAGGAATTCTCCTTTAATAAAAAGACACTGAAATTTCAAAGCAGACATCATATCTTCCAAAGAAGAACTATCTAGAAAAGAGTTGTAGTGAATTCCAAATGTTTGTCCACTAAACTGCATATCTGTTCTTAAAAATGGAGAATAGACATCACCTAAGTGTTAATGCATTTAATGTATTGCCTAAACAGCACCATTTTAAATGCACAAAATCCTTTCTGAGAGTCTCTGAATTCCCAATTACCCAATTCTCCATAAGCCCATGTGCATTTCTTAAATTTTCTACACATTTTACATAAACAGTAAAATAAAAATTACCCTCCCCAGAGGTGGAAGAGGGCTTCAAGAAAAGTAAAAAGCCCAAGTGTTAGCTGAATGCAAAAATAGGCTAAAGTTCCACATAAAATGTACCTAAAGTATTGGATTTACCCTACTTGCTCTGGTTGTTATAACATGCATTTATGATAACGTCTGGAGATGTAGAAGTCAGATTAAATGGTCAGAAGAGGGTTAAGCCAGAATAAATTTAAACACAGAATAAAGGTTTTTTTAAAAACAACAACAAAAAATCAAACTAGTCTTCCTGTCTGGGGAAGAATAATACAAGAGAACTATGAGGAATTTAGCAGCTATAGCACAAAAAGCTAGGCATGGATCTGCTGCTGCCAAACAGTTCTGGATATTTTAGGATTAACAGCACAAACCAGTAGAATCTGGGGGGGTTTGCCAGTCTAAAACTCAAAAAAAGATGATACTCTGACCAAATGGAAAGGATATTCTTTTCTGCTACTTAATTTAGTTCAGTACAACAATTCTCAAGCTTTTTCCCTGCACGCCCCAGTATCCCTAAGGATAAAATACCTACCTCTTCTTCCCAGTTCAGACATACTTGCTCAGCATGCTTTTTTTCCTCTCTCCGTTCCTGCCCCCCATCACAAAAAACCATAGTGGCAATGGAGGATGGCAGCACACAGGGTGGGAGGCACAAGGAGGAACACAAGATATTGTTTTTTCATCAGGCAGCCATGAAATGCCCCATGTTGAGCCAGCATCCCCCCATTCAAACTCCCCTTCCCAAACATGGGTGACACTCAGCCCATCTCTTTCCTCTCCAAGACCAGCACAAGTCAGTGTCCAACCATTCCAGCGTGCTCCAGACAATGGACCAGTGTTGCTTCCTGAATTCTGGCAACTCATCTGGAGGATGCCACATCTCATTCTCCTTCCCCAGGGTTTGCTCTCCAAAACTGAGAATTGCTAACCCTGCAGAAGCAACTTTTGCTGTCTCTTTACAGAGACCTCAGGCCTCAGAGAAATAGTTTCTTCTGGTGGGAGTTAAGCTGCAATACCCCTAGTGTTAGATTCAGCATTGATGGATCCATGGAGTAAACATAAATTTATTTTATGAAGCCATATTGAAACAGAACAAGCAGTGCTATCAAAAGAAAGCACTATTCTTCACTAGAACAAAGTACCAGATCACCTAAACCAAACTGAAACTCTTATGCTTAGAAAGGAAAAAAACCACAAATGCTTTCAGGATCTTTTACGCTAATTTGACCAGCAAACATACATATGATTTCACAGAAACATGGACACCATCTAACAGGGGACCTGAAACCCAAACCTCTTCTCCAGGTGAACACAAATATTCATTTTTAGAATATGTAGCAAGTGAACTATGTCTGTGACGTCAGGACTCTGAAGACTTGTAGAGTTCCCAAGTACTCTTTGTGACTTCTGTGCCAAAGCTGTTTTTGCCGAGTCACAAGACACACTGCTATTAGGATGATTTGATGAATATACCTTCCCAAAAGACAACTGCCATCCTAATCAAGATGAGATGCCACTGTTCTGCCCTGTGCAGACACACTGCATGTTTGCAACACTGTAAATCACAGCCTGGATTACTGAACGCTGTGCCAAGCAGAGTACACTGAGGTGGATTAATATGGAGCTCAGCTGGGAAGAAGAACTTCCTAGAGAAGCGAGGAAAGTTCCTGCCTTTGTGGAAGAAATGAGTTAGATCTCAAGCAGATTACTCAGATGATGGGGAAAAAAACCACTTAAGGTCCCAAGGAAGCTATCATTCTCCTAAAATAGAATGGCCTTCAATGTTCAGAAGTATTTCTTTTTCATTATTTAGTTAAGGAAATCTTCAAATGAAACATGAATTTGTTGTGTTATGGGGCTGCTGAAGAGAGAGAAAGAAATAATGTGAAGATAGAAAAATATAAAATTGAAGTTTATAGTATTCCTAAATCCTGCAAACACTAAATCAACCTTATTTGGACCCAAATGCAGCATCTCTCCATATAGTCTTAGCACACTGATTCCACATTAAAAATACATACATATTCTCAGTGACTAGAGGCACAACTGCATCCTATGAAGTTGAAACTTGCTGCTGCAATAGTTTCCAAGTTCTTGCCAATATACTTCCACACTGTTTTCCTTAAGCTGGATGAAATCTGCAAGTTAGGGTAGTCACTAAAATTTAACAAACACCTATTGGACAGCTGATCTCCATGATACTGAGAGCTTGTGTTGTAAACACCAAACACCTCTCTCAGGACAGAATGGGTCATGAAAGCACAGAAAACAGACAAGAAATTTTCTCTCCACTTCTGCTTCCAAGTCATAATCCACTAAACTGATGACAACAATGAGGACTACTCACAGTTAAGCACAAGTTCGACGAGCATTACCAGTAGCATCAAAGGCAAAGGGGGTGCTTCTTGTGTGTATTTTCTGTGCAAAGGGATGTACAAATCTCTCTTCCAAAAACACGTATAGTACAGATGTAGAGAGACTCCCATAACACAAGTCACTCTTATCCATGCACAAACAATAGCAAGACAGAAAACTGCAGGTTTCAAGCAGAGTGGGAACTAGAGATCAGAATGGGGAACTAAATCAGACTATACTGATTTACAGACGTGCAGTGTGAGGTAGGAGGCCTGAAGGCATTCACATTTTTTCCCACCATTTTTTTTCCAAAGACTGAGGGGAGCTCCCAGCTGCTCTAGCAGGCTCTGTATTTGAAGTGTTCAACACATCTAAAACTAAACTCACAGGAAAACCACTGGAAGGGCACCTGAGGAGAATGCAGGTGAGTGAGAACAAAGACTGTAATTCTCATGCTCTGGGGACGCTCTTGAACAAGGCATTTTAGTTAACCTTTTTCTCACTCCTTAAACTACTTGAGGAAAAGTAACACATCAGGTACATGTCATGTACCTTGACAGGATGCCCACCAAATGGGTCTCAAGATCAGAAAGTTTAAGTATGTAGGAGAGCTGTAATCATTGCTTCCCAATGCCAGAGACACACTACCTTTTAGCCAGTATGCTTGCCAATGGAATTGAAGAAAAATTTTTATTTATTTATTTAAATGTTCTCAGTTTAAGTGAAATTGTCCATAGACTGTATGGTTCTGCAATTACAAACAGCACTAGACAAATACAGTATTTGTGGCACACCATACAGATCCACATGTATGGGAAATAAACAATATGTTTCCAGTTTGTACATAGCTTCATTTCACCTTAAGAAGTTAACTACTGTATCATAAACACTCAAATTGAAGGATATCTCCAGCTTTGACTTAATAAACTCAAGCAAACAGAATTATGGCATTTATTCACCGCATAGCATAATAAAGGATTTCCATGCACACAGCCCCATAAAAGTAACAAATTCCTTTTTTATACCAATGTATATATGTATAGATGTCTTTTTCCTATTTTCTTCAGTTATCACCTTTTTCAGTAGCCTCTACAATTCAGGAAAAAAGATAAACAATTATCAGCCCTACAGCACTTGTGTTTTATCAGGTACAGTAGGCAGCCTGACCACCCAGTACCACATCAAATTAACAGGGACTCCATGAGACGTGAGCATGGACGTGGCTCCTCACACACCAACAAACAGGAAATTCTGACAGGCGTAGATACACGGTAGCTTTTGTCTCAGGAACAATATGGGCACACATGACTGCATCTGCTTCCTAACATCAACTGTGACTGTCTAACACAGAGCTTCAAAGCCTCTGCTGTCCCCAGCTTCAGCCAACCAAGCTGGAGGAGAGGGAAGACTAGTGAGAGTCGGGAAAACAAGTCAGCCACGAGACCGTTCCCCAGCTCCGCTTTATTTATGAGAAACAGCTGAAGTCGACTCACGGGACAGGCATACCTGGGGGGGGGAGGGGGAAGAGGGGGGGAACAGTAAAAAAAAAAAGCTACTTCTTTGCACAAACAGGCAAAGCGTTCGTTCATTGTAACACTGCGCTGAAAGGCCCTAAAACCAAACAGCTCCCCAAAACCAGGCCGTCGCGTCCGGCACGCCCGCCCTTCCCCTGGGCAGGGGCCGCGGGGCTCGTACCTGGCCGGGCTCCTGCGGGAGGGGCTGCGGGCACCACCCCCGGGCCCGTGCCGGGCAGGGGTCGCCCCATTCCGGGCAGGGCAGCGGGGCCCCGCACGCCCCGTCAGCCGCCCCCGCCCAGCCCCG
>WBMZ01015622.1:0-13391 GCA_013400975.1 Atrichornis clamosus
GTGACCCCGCCCGCGCCCGCCACACGGGCGGGGCCGGGCGGGCCCTACCGCGGCTGCCGCCCAGGGGCCGGCGCCTTCGTCGGCCACACGGCCCGGGCTTCGAGCGCACCTCAGCAAGTCTGTGGTGAGGTCGAGACGCTGGAGGGAAGGGATGACAGCCTGAGGGACGCTCGCAGGACTGAGGGGTGGGCCCGCGTGAACTTAACGAAGTTCAACAAGACCGTGCACAAGGTCCTGCGCCTCTAGGTCAGGGCAAGCCCAAGCACAAGTACAGGCTAGGCAGAAAATGGACTGAGAGCGGATCTGACGAGAAGGACTTGGGGGTGTTGAGAAACGAGAAGCTCAACATGACCCAGCAATGTGAACCTGCAGCACAGAAAGCCAGTTGTGTCCTGGGCTGCATGAAAGTAGAGTGGCCAGCAGGTCGAGGGAGGGGATTCTGCCCCTCTACTCCACTCTCATTAGCCCCCACCTGGAGTGCTGCATCCAGCTCTGGGGTCTCCAGCACAGGAAGGAGAGAGTCCAGAGAAGGGCCAGGGAGGTGATGAGAGTGCTGGAGCACCTCTCTTATGAAGACAGACTGATAGAACTGGGGTTGTTCAGTTTGAAGAAGAGAAGGCTCGAGGGAGACCTTACAGCAGCCTTCCAGTGCCTACAAGAAAGCTGGAGAGGTTTTTCTACAAGGGCATGTAGCAGTAGGAAAAGGGGTATTGGATTTGAAGTGACAGAGGGTAGATTTAGATTAGATATCAAGAAAAAATCCTTTATTGTGAACATGGTGAGACACCAGAACAGGTTGTCCAGAGAGGCTGTGGATGCCTCATCCCCAGAAATGTTCCAGGCCAAGTTGGGTGGGGCTTTGAGCACCCTAGTCTAATGGGAGGTATCCCTGCCCATGGCAGAGGTATTGGTACTAGATGATCTTTAAGGTCCCCTCCAACCCAAACCATTCTATGACAATTCATCAACCTTTTGTTCAGCTCTACATTAAGCCCAAGTCACACCAATTCTGTGGTTTCAACTCCATCACACCTCTCCCTGGTGAGGAGATAAACAGCATATGGCCTTCTCCCACCAGGACTGCGAGGCCCGCACTGGACATTAATAGCAGCCAGAGCCCTAACACCACAGGCTGAGCTTTCGATACCTCATCACTTAACTAGTATATCTTCTGCCATCTTTCAGTCTGTACTTGGTGTTTGCCTGACCAGACTTGGCTGCTACCCCCACAGTTGCAACACCGCACCCTCTGCCCTTCCCTGGAGTCGTCAGCTGCAAGAGAGACAAAGCACTATTCACAGTAGTCTAGTTTTCTTTGCAGAACCAGAAGTGTACTTAGAACTCGAGCCCCTTATTTTAGTGTTTAAGTGAAAATGTCCAAGACCGTCATTAATTCTGCATACTTTTCACCTTTTCAAGGTGACTTTTCTCAAGCATTTCTCCTGCAGACAGCTGTAACAGTACTGACTTGATAACCACCTACACCTTCTCAGGTCAGCATGCTCTGCCCTCCATACTGGTAACACACCTTTCAGTGTTGGCCTAACAGCTACAGAAACACTTCAGCTTTGGAGGTGTGGATCTCAGGCTTCCTTCTGTAGGTGTGCTTGGTGTACATCTATGGTGGTACAGGTGCAGCATGTGCACACATGATCAGGTGTTTTCCAAAATGTTTTTCTTAAGGACCGCACTCATAGCTGTACCAAGCTGTGTGCATACTGGGGTCAGAAATTTAGACGTAAATGTTTTCCAGTGTGTCCTCCTGACATTAATTTTGTTCCATAAGGTATCACAGAACAGCTAATTTCAAAGTGAGAGCTGGAACTGTTCCATGGAAAAGAAAACGGAGGCTACCAGAATGCTGCTAAGACACCAATGTTACAAAATTGTCTTTAAATAGTACTTTTGGAAGGATGTCAAGAAATATATATTTTCTGTGCACCCTTCCACAGCATACCAATTTTTAACCATTTTTACCTTCCTTAAACAGGACACAGTCAGATAAAAACTTAGAGCCTGCTGGCATGATTTAAAATATTGCTTTACTTTCCCACCACACATACTTTTGTCCTTAACACATGCATATTCTTAAAGAGCTTTGAACACGTTCTTATAGTGTACATCATGACATGGACCTGTAATTGAATAGAAAAATTAACCTACTCACACTTCTGATCCCATACATTTTTGATTTCTGCCACAAGACATGGGTGCCAAGCATCCATCTGAGGCCTCTTTTCAGAAGGCCTCTCTGTGAAAAAAAGATAGCTTTTAAAGATGGCTAAAACATAGTGAACTATTTACTGGTCATGGCTTTTAGGATACCTACACACTAATGAAGACTGCAAACAAATGGCTCTGAAATTATTTACTAGAAGAAGGATTGCTTTCTAAAATTTACCTTGGGCTTATTGCTGCTTCCAAAACAGATTTGTGTCTTGCAGAAGTATTGCACCATCAGCTCTGTATTTTGTGGTGACAACTCTTTAAAACTACCTATAAACAAGTTCAAGCTCTGGATTCCCAAACCCATCTCTATTTCCTGAGGTCAAGTCTTACATCACCAGTTTCACAAGAGGCAGAAAGTTACTGAAGTTTCTTCAGAGCCTTTAAGTCATCAACCGTATTACACGCTATTATCTTTGATTTGTTGTTAACCACTACAACTAATGACAGAGCCAGAAGCATGCTCTTCTATTCCCATGTCTTTTCCAACAGAAGCAACTTCATCCATGAAACTGATGAGATGCTTCATAAGATTTCAGTCTTTCTTCAAGCTTGCTATAGACACCAATTTGTATTAGAGACCAATTTTCCTACAGAGTCTCATTCTAACCACAGCACCTTTTGTTTCCCTTGTACCCAAAAATGACTTTTGCACACCAGATGTTATGCTTTGAAAATCCTACCAAAATAGTTTCTGTTCCAGAGATGCATTGCAACTTCCACAATAGCTCCCAGAAGAGCTTAAAAGTGCCCCAAAAATGATATGGCAGAGTGAGTCTCAAAGCCATGAGATTAAAAATGAGTAAAGCCTGCCACCAGGAAGACCACCTGCACACCTCTGCCCTTGGAACAACAGCTCCACAACAAGGACTGCTCTATCGAACAAAGCTGGGAAGTATCCAGCTTCCAGCTAGGAGAAGTGTATTTGGTTGGCAGGCATATGTATCCCTATCATACACCCTTCTCTGCCCCCAGCACTCCTCACGTCAGTGGCAGACAAGCACTACTGCTCACGACCACAGCAGCTCACAGCAGCAGGGAACAGCACACCTTAGTCTCCACCATGACACTGCACTGTCAGGCAGCTATAACTGAAAAAAGCCATAGTTAAAGCTACAATGAACTTACGAGGATTAACCATTTTCCCCATGGTAAGCCATGCAAAACCTAGCAGGGACAAGGAAAAATTCACTATTGGAATTAATAATGGTAGTCAAGGGGTCAGAAGCCAGTCCTGCATCACCTCTGTGTCTGGGAAGCCACACTGAACGTTCAGATCTGCATCACTACAACCCAGTGCAGCACAGCAAGCTTCTACAGCATCTGCTGTCCCTGATACATAAGGCCACCACACACTAGCTAAGCAACTTCTTGACTTTTTGGGGGACTAGTGGACTAAAATGGAAGGGGAAAGTTCAAGGACTGAATAGCTAGACACCACAAGGTTTTTACTCTCATCATAAAAAAAATTAAAGTTTAAGGGATATACTAAGTCTACCACACTTAAGTTTAAAGAAACTTCCTTGTGGACACCTGATTTGCAACTCAAGCAGAAACAAAAATTCAAATATGCCAGTAGATTTACTCCAAGTTGGAGTACATTACAGGGACCAACTACTTCATGGACATTTTTTAAACTACAGAAAGAGGCAGTCAAAGAAATGTTTCAGTTAGGTAGAGAAGGTTGCATTAATTTCAAAAACTAAATAGTGGTAAAGTTGGAGTCTGTTGCACTGGTTAATGAATGAGGTGACTGTTCTCAAAGATATCCACATGTGTGCAGATCATAGCTAGCATGAACAGTTTTTACAGCACTGCTGTATAATCTCATTCAGTTCTTTGACTACTGATGGTAATTAAGGACCATAATCCCTTGCCAAAAAGTAAACAACCACCGAAACTTGGGCAATAGAAAAAAATTGTGTGGATATTCCAGGTTTATTGCAAAGTACTTCGCTGTTCAGAGAAAATTTAAAGTTCTAGTAAGTTCTTAAGCATGTATAAAACGTAAGGATGGAGCCAAACACTTTACAAGCACTGAGAAAACAACAGTAACTGAGAAAGTATTGTTTATATAGAATTAGTATCTTGAACCCGTATAATGAGGAACAAAATTCACAGATTACAACTACTAAAGCCATAGAAAAGCACAAAGAAAGTTTAAATTTTAGAGATAGAGCCAATCCAGGCTTCTTTCCTTTGGGACCTGCACAGTAACACAGATATCCCCCAGACTTTTTGTAGGATCTGACTCCAGTGAGGTAAGTACTTTCCATGCATATTACTTATTAACTACCAAAACTGACATAGTAGTACCAAGGTATTAAATCAAAGACATGTGCATCATGATTAGAAGCACTAGCACTGATGTATTATATACGAAAATGAAACATTATGTTCAAAAAGTAACGAGCATAGCAAGTGACAGCTACAAACTAAAGTCACAGTGGCACATTGAACAATTTTAGGTTAACCAGACTCACTTAAAAATAGAAACCAGAGGCTGGGCTCTTCTCTCACCCCATTTTACATGTCTTTACTTCCATTGATTTCAAGTGGAGTTCTTCACAATTTATGCCATTGTGAGAGGAGAATCAAGCCTTGTGTGCTTGAAAGGAAACAGCAGACATGCTTCCCACCAGAGTGCAGGGGGAGATTTTACAAAAACACAAGTATATGAACTGTGAAACCAATAGAGTACACAAGCAAAGGCAGGCAAAAAGGCTCTAGCTGGGGGTGGGGAGGAAGAGAACTTGCAGCTTACCCAGGGGGTTTTGGGGATTTTAAGATTTGAGACTGGTATTAGGAAGTCAGAATCCCAGTCACTAAACTGGCTTCTAAAATAAAAAGTTTAGAAATAAATACTGCATTTTTTTTCAGACAGACATTGATTTGTATTTTTTTTTTAACAGTTATTCTGTAAAATGAGGAGCAGGCCATTTTGTTTGCAAGAGACACAGATTTTCCATTCCCAGAAACTGGGAAATGAGCATGGAGGTTCTGACCTATTTGCATCACCAGAAATAGTGCCTAAACATCACTCATACTCAAGCACAAGCAGATGATCTTCCAAAACCCTTCAGGATCATGTGGACAACTAATACTATAGTGGTTAGAAAGAGCAACACTTGAGACTGGAAGTCAAGTAAAACAAAGTACTAGGTGTGACACAGGTGACAAAATCACTTAATGGTTTGGATGTATGGCAGAACAGAAGCTACAGCTTTATCATCTATGGGGTTGTTTGGTTTTTTTTTTGGTAGCAGCATGTGGTTAGGAAGCTCCTCTTTTACCACCCCAGTGTGCACAACAACATTGTACTGTTCTATACTGATTGGGCTGATTTGGGTAGCTCACTTAAAACAAAAAGCAAGAAAATCCCCACATATTTTCAAATTCTCTCTATATCCCCACTTAAGCTGTGCCTGCACAACTATGTGACAGTGCAAGGGAAACAGTTTGAGTATTTTACAGAGGGAATACAGACTTCATTCATTGTTTTATCAGGTTTTGCATACCACAGTAATGCAAGATTGAAGTAATTCATACTTATTCTGAGTCCAACACTGACAGAATATTACTGTAACTGCCTATTTGGAAATGCTTTTCCCCCATTTTCACTCATGTGCACAACCCATGTCATAGCTCACATACTGGTTTCTAAGTCACCCCCCAGCACTCCAGAAGGACAATGTGTCAACAGTTTCCTTTTAAAAACAGGTCTAGATTATCTTCTCACAATTGCATTAGATATCAGCTGATTTAGTACACGATAAAGTAGGATGGAGGTAAATGCAGAGAATTGCACAAAGGAGGATGACTTCTACCTGCAGAAAAAAAGTGTTGCATAAATCAAGGTGTATCTGCTGATTTTCATGAGACATGTTCTTTCAAAGCATAAGTCTCCTTCCAGAGGCCATGGGAAGGTAGAAAGAGACACAAGAACAAGTATATGCCCTTGAATATCCAACTTTGAGTGTTTTGCAGTTAGCATTTAGATGAACACTCACTTATGCATCAAAGCTAAAAAAAATGAAAAAAGCAGCCTTAAATGAACAGGAGCCTGGTACCACCTCAATTCCTAGAATAACACCACTAAGTATTCCTTTGTGAAAGTGACCTCATCATATCAGTACCTCTTGACAGCATCAGCTCCAGGCTAATAAGATATCCACTAATAGGTCACAAATGTTTATGAACAGCCCCAGTACAATATGAGACAGACAGGGAGACATTAAAAAACTAATCTTTCAAAATTACAGCCTAAAATGTGGCAGATGGAGAACTAGACAATAGAGCTCTGAGTGTCAGGAGACATTTTGCAAAGAAATCTGAAAAGCAATAAATCTGCAGCAATGAAATAGATGCCTGTTTGTCACTGTGGTCATTTCAGTTCAGTCAAGTACATGCATTGTTCAATTTCAGTATATTAACAGCTACTCCAAAACCATACAAGCTGTCCTTGCGTGAAATCAACGGTTTTATATAAGTGGAAAATCATATATTGAACACAAAATGGGCTATTAGCCTGGACCACTGAACTTCAGCTTCACACCACCTGAAATCCCTTGTGAATATTGTCCAAGCAGATGGGCTGTATGAAAGGTTGGGTGTAAAACTTAACATTTACTGGATTCACAAAGAGCTAAAGAAACCATTGAGCTCAATAACCTGCTTGGCAGCATCCTTTGCTGAGACCTCATCCACAGCTTTTTGTCAGCTCATGGTTGAGCACAACAGCACATGTTCTCACCCTACAGATGTTCCCTCCAGCCTTACTCTGGCACTCCCAAGGAGAGACCAATGCCCTGTAAAAGGGGACCCACACTCTGGGATCTGTCTGTCGAGAGCTGCTGTTATGACAACTGCTTGCTTTTCTAGGCAGTCACATTTCTACTGAATAGTAGTGGTACCTCCTAGCAGATACCTGCTGAAATCCAAACCTACACTGAGCTGCTGAGAGAACAGAACAAAGCTGCATCCTGGGTAAACAACATCCCCAGCAGGTTGGAAGTTACACACTTTTGTGGTACCTCATAACAGATGAGAGCATGATCTGCTTTCTACGTGTTTGGCAGTACTCTAAGACATTCGTTGGCTATTGGCCTGCCAAGCTGTTTAGGCTTGTAAGTTTCTTTGCACTTGCTTTATGCTATTAATTTTATTAAATATAAACATATCTTATGTATATATTTTCTCATATTCCATATGCACAGAACAAACTCATTTCAGTCCAAGGATGAATGAAAACTCAATATTTACCATACAGATCCACTATGCTTTGCAAACAAAGACTGGAGAAATGCCCTCTTACAATGAAGTTATCCATACAATATTCCTGATGAGCGAAGTGTGAGGAAACAGTTCAAAGCTCTCAAAAAGCCATATGTATACTTTTACAAAAGACATCTGCAATTCACCAGTGAGGTTCTAGACCTAGAATAATTTATTTAGCAGTCGGTATATAGAGATGCAAATATGCTAGGTTCAGACATTTCTTCAGTGCCTCCATAAAACTCATTTTAAAGTATATAAATATTCATACTTTGAATAGTCATCTCAGCATGTGAAGCTTTTATTTTTATATGAAAATACCAAATCCTGCAAAGGGTCTAAAATAAAGTAAAAATATATTAGTCCTAAAGTATGCACACAAACACATGCAATTTCTTTACATAAACACTTTTGAACTTGTGTGATTAACACTTGATTACAAAAAGAGATCCTTAAAAAATATCCTCACTAATCATGCACTAATTTTTAACATACTTGAAAACAAGTCGGGTTTTACTGCTGTTAGACAAGTTGATCCACACCTGAAAGCACAAGGTGGCTTTCAATTTGTGCCATGGTTATTGTGTCTCTGTTGCTACAGAAATGGGCCATGGGTGAGGGCAGTGTCCAACCAGTCCGAGTGCTCGACGGGTTGAGCAAGAGTGCCGGGGTGCCTCTGCAGAGCCTCTTGCTGAGCCAGCACTACCACTGTCACAGGAGTACTTTGTTAATGACGAGATTAGAGGAGGGCAAAACAGGTGAAGCTGAACAATTACAGCGCCTGTGTCAGAGGTGGCTTACGTGGCTCCAGTGGGGATCACAGGAATACAGAAGGGATGTGTGCTTTGAGGAAGGGGATAGCAGCATTTGTTTAGATATGTTTAAAGATTCAGATGCAAACCTTTCATATCAGTCTTTTTAAGACTGGTGAGGAAAGATGCAGCTTTTCTACAGAACAAGAGGGTGCAGAGTTCTACCATGCAGCACAATCCAGGGTTGTTGTAGTTGTTACTGCAACCCCACAGGCCTGGGTTGTTATAGTTGTAACTGCATCCATGTTCCTATTTTCTTTTTAGTACACTCAGACACATTCAGAAATTAAGATGTTTGGACAATGAAGACTCACAAAGAAAATTTAAGGGACTAACATCATCCTGCTGTAAAAAAATCTGTTAGTTTTATTATAAACATCATGATATTGACATGCAGATTTTTAATCACGCTGCTTGCAATTATACAAATCAGTGATCAAATCCACAGAGAAGTCAGTTTTCATATACACCACATTAACACATACATTAGACAGGATTTGGCATGCTGCCGACAGAGAAGCCTAGTTCTGGAATCATGCAATATTAAGATTGGGGTTACTTGATGCAAGATTAGAAGGCAACAAGCTCAAAAGATGGTTACAAAATCACAGGAAACAAACTATTTTAAATAAAAGCAAGCAATTATATTTCAATATTTGGATGACTGTTGAAAATGCTTTTCTGGCGTGCAACCACTCCACAAAGCTAATATCGTGCGTAACTGGAAACATTTAAAAAAAAAAAAAAGAATTCTTACTAAAGTCAGAGACAGTAATTGCAAACTGTGGGATCTGTGCTTAGATAAAAGGGTGGCAAATGAATAAAACTTGTTATATCTATTACAGATACAAATGTACAAGCACACCCCATAATACTCTTACATCTTAAGGAGGGGAGAGAAGGGAACAGAAAGAAAATGAAGAAGAACACAAGGCAGAACAGCAAGAGCTATCAGGTGCTATAAATAAGTGTTTCAAACACAGACCTTAGACAGCAGGACATGACTTTGGTACAGAACAACTGAAATAACACAGTTCCAGCATTTGTTGATGTGAAATCCACTGGAAATGAAAGGCCTGCCTGAGAGACTGTCTATCCCAGGTTTACTAGCTAGCAAAACATTGGGCTTGATAGGTTCAAAATTATCTTGAAAAGCAACTGACAAACCTTATAGCTATATTTAAGAACTTTCAAGGAGTTAGCCTTCCAGGCAGCGTTCCAAGAAAAGGTAAACTAGCAGAAAGCCATCATTTACAGATATTTTAAAAACACTAAAAATGTTTGTGTTGGCTTTTACCTCTTGTATATGAGCACTTCACTCATTTTGTTCATTTAGAAAAACCTCCTTGCACAAGAACATGCTTGAGGAGTGTTGTCAGTTTGTGCTGAGAAGTCACTTGCTCTTTTAGTTCTGCTACAAAATGTATAATGTATTTTGTGCATATTATAAATAAGTAAAATACAAAGAGGAAGGGTTGTAGCAAACCACCTGTGAAATTTTCTTCAGTAGCTGGAAATATCCTTTGTCAATGAACCAGCAGCCAAAGAGCTGTTTCTGAAAAAAGCATGTAATTTTGGCAAACTGATCTGATAGTCTATCTGGGAATTCCTGCCAGAAATGCCATGACTTCAGTGGCAAAACATGTTTCTGCCCATCATTCTTCAGCCATAAGGTGGGAGGAGGAAAAGATGAGCAATAGCTGTGCTGTATCCTTCCAAGATGGCTCTTCCCATTATACAACTCCTAATCTAAACAAGTTAAGCACACAAGTAAAAGCTACTCATTTCTGTAAACATTTCCAGGAGCAGGACCTAAGCTTGCACAGCTTACACCAAGCATATACTAATGACTAGAGCTAACCTCAAGTTTACTTCTGTTTTAACAGCATAAGCAAAAACCAGTGCTGGCCAAACTGAAGCTTAAGCCTCAATTCAAGGGGGTAAATTGAATATTGATATAAGCCGCTTGGTCACTATGGACCCATCTCAATACAGGTTCTTAGTCCAATATTGTATCATACAACAGTTTCTCCAGAAACACAAATGATGCTTCTCAATTGTTTAAGGACAAAAAAAAAAAAGTAACTTTTCAGAGCATGTTTTTATACCTCAGCAGCAGGGATCTCTTTACGTTAGGATAAAGTAGTCATAGAAAACAGAAACAGAACCCAGTTTGTTTATTTGCTTTAAATGGACTTCATCACTGCACATCCAATTAACTCTGGAATGCACAAGACATAGGACTCAAGCAGATAGAAGCTTTAAATTTAAGAGCAACTTTCAGTCTGCTCTGTTAAAAGCTGTGTATAGCAGTAATCGACTACATATTTATTATGTAAGAGTCATACGACAAAGCAAAAGGACTTTTAGGCTATGATACAAAAGCTTTCAGCATTAGAAAGGGTCAAACCAATCTGCAAAAGCATAAGAAGAAAAGCCATTTAAACTACTCTGTAAAATGTAGACATTCATTAGCATAGAAAAGTTTCACAGGAAAACAATGACAAAGTAAAAGTCATTCTATTTTCATATGCTAATTAATTAAATATGCCAAATGCATTTAATCTCTTATTATAACCATAGGGGGAGACAGACCAAACTCTTGAAGTTCCAAAAAACCAGGTCATTAGCTTGCCAAGTCATTCTTCAGATTTCCTCCTTATATACAAATTTACATTCTCAACTTACAACATATGTAAGTAAAACTTGACTCTCCCTCCCACCCCCTTCATTTCTCCTTCTTTGGAAGATACTTGCTTTCTCTTACTCCTGTATTCTAAAAGTCTTATTAAATGCTAGAAAAAGCTCATTTGCTAAGGAAAAAAACCTAAAAGCACAGAAGCCATTTTGCCAAAGGCCTGAGTTAAACAACCCAGTCCCCCTAAGACATAGCATAAGCTAGCTGAAAATGAGATTAATAACATTCTTGCACATATGCACAAAAATCCACACATCGTTTGTAGTCTTTAAGTTCAGATGACATTTCTTGCCTTTCCAAACAAGAAAGGGATTCTTATGTTTACGTAAGGTTCTTCTTGCTTAATAAATCCTAAACTGAAACAGATTTTTTTAAAAACAATCACCTTCTTCAGAGTTATCATACTACAGGATATTAGGAAAAACCAGACTCTCCTGTTGCTTTTACCCACATCTGACTCCAATCTTAATAGTTTAGCTATTAACCCTGTAAGGTCCACAGACACACACCTTGCCCAGTTGATGTTAAAATTTTTATATGACTGATCTGGGCTTACTCATTACAAAACCTTTTGTTGTATAGAAAGAGAGCAGCTCTGTGGACCTTGATTTACAGGACACAATTAACTGTGCTGTTGGCAGAACTGCACCAGCCCTGCTCATCCAGCACTCTGCAGGGAGAAATGAAAGAATCTGTTACTGCATCAGAGTAACTGCTCTCTCCATCTCCTTTCCTTTTTGCTCGCTGTCCAAACTCACTGTGATCTACTCACACCTTGGGATGAAAACCTGGCACTGGGATATACCTCTCTTGTAAAGAAGTAATACAAATTACAATAATTCCCTGTAGAAATAATAATAACTAGCGCTAAATGGGTAAGAAAACCCACCCTGCTAGAATACCTCAGTACTTACTCTGGAGTTTGCCGTGCAAAACATGTAGTTTAAAGACCTCAGTTACCAGTTAAACAATGATCCCGGAGAGCTTCACCCCAATAACGCTAGTCATTTATTTTTGCCATCTTTTAGGGTTTAGCATGTAGGGAATATGCATTGTTAACCTTTAAGTTTCGCTGTATAAACATCTCTCAGTGAGCCTGTAAAATACTCCCCGCTGCGTCTCCTCACTCTCCAGCTGATGGCATTTAGAAACACTGGTACTGGCGGGTGCTTTTTTTTTTGTCCCCCCCGCTGGGGTACAGTGACAGATTCCTGTCAAAGGCCAGACCCAGCCGCCCAAGGTTTGGACCACAGCGAAGGCGCTCGGACTCTGCCCAGCCCAGCCCGGCCCATTGATAAATGGTGGCTGCTAGAGTTTGAAATCCCGCGGTGGGCATAAATATTCTGGGAGAAGGGACTCGGGGAGGGTCCATCGCCCTTCCAGAGCTCTCTTCAGAGAAAGGAAAGCACAAATGCATACTTCAACGAGGTTCGTGCTTGCAGCGGCTGGGGGGTGGGCCAAATACCCCCCAGTGAACAGCGCGGAAGATGCCGCCAGGATGGTAGACCGAGGTTCCCAGCCCGCCAGGGTCCCCGCTCGGGGCAGCAGGGCGCCCAGAGGCGGACGCTTCGCTTAGGGTAAGAGGGAGGGTGCAGGCTGCCTGGAAGAGGCCAGTTGTCACGCACTGACAGGCAACAGCTGAGCTCCCGCACCTGGACACTCATTCAGACCGGCGACTCCATCGCGCCCCTCGCTCCGCCGGGCGCACGGAGCCGGCACGGCGGTAGCGCCGCGCCACCCTCCCGGACAGCCGCCACGGGGCTCGGCGGGACTCCTTGCGCTCCCCACCGCCTCGCCCGCTCTCCTAAGCCCGCAGCCCCGTCCGACAACTCCGCGCAGGACGGCGCAGCGCCAGCGGCGCTGACGAGCGCCGGCTGAGGGTTCGGGCGGCTCCTCACCGGCGCGCCCTGGCCATACAAGCCCCGGGCAGGGCGCTGGACCCCCGCCGCACCGCGGGAAGCGCTTCGCCGCCAGTGGCACGGTGCCGCCTGCGGACGGCGCCCTACCCAACCCGCCAGGCATTCCGCCGCGGCGCCGCAGGCTCCCCTCAGTCCTCACCCCGGGGAACTGCCACTTACCCTCCCCGCAGCGCGGCCGGACCACGGCGACGTACTCCCGGGCGGCGAGCGGCGCTGTGGTCCGTCACAGAGACGGCGGGGGAGGCAGGTACCCGGCTCTGTCCGACGGAGTCAGCGCCGGCGGGAGACGCGCATCTCCGACAGCGGCGTCGATGGACCGCCCGCAGCCTCCTCGGCCGCCCCGCCGTGACTGCCCGCGCCCCACGCGCGCTCCCCGCCCTAATGGGGCTCTGCTGCCCCGCGCCGGGACCGCGACGGCCGCGTTCCGCCGCGCCCATTGGCTGCCGCCCGCCGCGCCCGCCA